>JAASGD010001298.1:0-11622 GCA_023334115.1 Globisporangium megalacanthum | reverse complement strand
TTTTAGCCCAGTCATTAATTGAACCATACTTTAATCAAGATAAAAGGTGGTGTGCGCAAAGCAATTTCGCAGCAACATGTCAGCAAAATTCTGTAGTTTCTTCCAAACTGCTCTGATTTGAACGAAAACGCGATTGACAGATGCATCACGCCATTGCGATTCGATACATACCATTTTGAATGAGTAATTCTAAATGGTCTTTTCAAACGGACATAAAATGTGGGTGTGCGTAAAGCTATTAGGTAGACTGCAGTACTTGTTGTACTGTACTACTGTAGTACAGCTGAACAACTGAACTACTGGAAAACAGAAGTCTCTGTTTTTACTTTTCCTGTCGGGAAACGAAGGAAGCGAGCAAAGAGCTGCTGATGATCTTCATCCGGACGACAGTCTCGGAACCAACTGTTTCCTGAGGTGGAACGCGTTGCTCGCAAACAAGTGTCAACAATCGTGGGTGTTGTTTACCACCATGGTACAACTGTAGCAGTACAGGCACGAGTGCGAGTAAGGAACGGGTATAAAATAAATAATTCTGCAACATCTATAAAAAAAATTATGAGAGGAGCATTTGAATATGAAAATCAATGCCAATGAATTTACCTTTTTTGCTCGCCAAAATAATCCTCGTCAAATTCGGTACCAATCAGGCGTTCTTTACTCGTGCTCGTGCCTTACTCACACTTGAGGTGGTGCCGCTTTGTCTCATGCGACAACTGGAGGTGCTCAGATCAAGATGTGCCGCACTCGCTCCCCCTCTCAAGCCTTTCTGCGATCAACGAGAGAGCTCGTCGTGGGCGCCCAAACTCTCGGAGAGGCAAAGCCTCGCTCGTTTGCCCTTGAAAGCTCGTGTGTCGATCCGGTCCGACGCAAATGGGCAAGACAAGACGGCGCACCACCCGAACGCTACAGTATCGGCCAGGACCTCGCGTGATTCTTCCAGTGCATTGAGTGCCAAGCTGAAGCTCCAAGCAGCCAGCTTCCCCATCTACTTCAACTGTGCGAAGCAGAAACATTGATCCAACCCTGGCTCAGACCGCTCCACTGCGATCTGCGGCTGAGTTACAGCCACTTTTGCCACTCGATCAAACGGTTCTCTCTTGTCTGGAGGCATGACAAGCGGATGGCAGGCAGGTCACAGCGGACAGCACCTCACGCCAGCGATCTCAACGCTGACGTCACACAACGATGCTCTCCCGTCACTCGCCATCATCAGTTTCCCATCGCAGAAGCGGGACAAAAGCGAGCGAGTCCGTACAGTACGTGTACTTATCACCACATCGATCGGTTGGTCCCAGCGAGGTGGGAGCGGCCTGGGCGTGCAACGACACCGTACTGTAGTACATGCAAAGCTTGCGAAGACGGTGGAAACGGAGTCCACGACGTTCAGCCAACTTGAAGTCCCGGCCGGAGCTTGAGCGCGTCGTGATTAACGAGGCGAGCAGGCGACCCCGTCTTGCCTGCTATCGAAGCGGACCGGACGCTCCGGCTGCTCAACCTGAGCTCGAGGTTGCAACCTGAGCTTGCGAACGCAGGGCTGGAACCAACTAACGAGCACCACAAGACCTCATTCTCCAATTCGCTCACACGAAGACACCCGAACCACCTGCCCTGCCCGCTCTCTGCCTGCCATCCCCTCGCTCAGCATGGCATTCGGTGCTTCTTCGTCGCCTGCGAACGTCCAAGCCAAGGACTCGGCGTACCTCAAGCTCGAGTCTCCAGTCGCTGCTTACAAGCCCGAGTCAACGCTCGAAGTGCAGTACCTCGAGGCGCCAGATGACAGCCCGTCGAAGCCGACGGTGGTCTTCTACGTGAGCGTCGCGCTCGTCCTCCTCCAAGCGTTCCAGTACGGCTGGGCGACTGGCCAAGTGAACCTCAAGACGTACAACAACAAGGTAACCTGCGGCGCCCACCCAGTCAAGGAAGGCACGTGCGTCATGTTCCCTGGCCACACGACGACGCAGTGGACGTTCCTCGTCAACGCGTGGGTCGTCGGCGGCATGTTCGGCAGTCTCTTGAGCGCCAAGCCGTCCGACACGTTCGGTCGCCGCCGCACGCTCTGGTACAACGGCATCATCATGATCGTGAGCGGCATCGTTGAGATGACGGCGCAGAACATCTGGCAGTTCACTGCTGGCCGCTTCATCGCCGGCATCGCGTCGGGCTTTGCGACCGGGATCACGGGCGGGTACATCGCCGAGATCTCGCCGCCGCACTTGCGCAGCACGTTCGGCACGGGCTTCCACCTCGCGCTCACGGCCGGTGTCCTCGTCGTCGCGATCACGTTCTTCTTCCTCGACTCGAGCAGCGGCTGGCGGTACAACGCTGCGGTCCAGCTCGCGATCGGCGGCGTCTTCATGGCGTTCGCACCGCTCTACATGGTCGAGAGTCCGGCGTGGTTGCTCGGGAAAGGCAAGCAGGTCGAAGCCGAGAACGAGATCGCGCGCTTGTACGGCCGCAACAACGTCGCCAAGGCGCTGACGTGGATGCAGCCAGCACGGAAGGACATGGCGACGTCCATGTTCAAGAGCAAGGACATCCAGGACCTCGAAGGAACGACCGAGCCGTCGGCCGCACCGACACAAGGGTTCATGGCGATCTTTGACGTACAGTACCGTCGGCAGCTCATTATCGCTGTCGCCGTGTCGGCGTTCCACCAGGTCTCGGGCATCAACGCCGTCATCTTCTACTCATCGTCCATCTTCTCGACCGCGGGGATCAAAGACCCGCGTGTCGGCACGCTCATTGTCGACATTGTCAACTGCTTCCCGACGCTCTTCTTTGGCTTCGTGGCCAAGTTCTTTGGCACGCGCACGATGCTCCTCGCAGGCGCGTCGGCCATGTTTGTGTGCGCGGTCGTGATGACGTTCACGCTCGTCTACGGCGTCAACAGCGTCTCAGTCGCGTTCACGGCGATCTACGTCGGCGCGTTCGGCGTGAGCTTTGGACCGCTCGTGTGGTCCGTCACGGCCGAGCTCTTCCCGCTCACAGTACGCGCGAGTGCCGTGTCGCTCTGCATGACTGTCATGTGGATCGCAAAGCTCATTGTCGGCGTCGGGTACCCGTACATGGACGAAGAGCTCGAGAACTACTCGTTCGTGCCCTTCATGTGCACGCTCGCGATCTCGATCGTCTTCATGTACTTCATGGTGCCCGAGACAACGAACAAGACGATTGATGAGATCCAAGCCGAGTTCAAGGCCATGCGCGAGCGGAAGCAGAAGAAGTAGGCGGCGGTGGGGGCTCTAAGGACCTCCCACCACACATCACATGAGGGCCAAACCTCCCAACCTCCTTCTTCCCCAGTCCAGTCAGCGTCCCTGGTTGTAATGCACTCTTTCATTCATTGCTTGTCTGTCTTGAGTGAGGACGCGTGCGTGTGTGGTGGGTGACCTTCTTACAACACCTGACGACCAACCAGTGCCACCCTCTCTCTCTCTCCTCCTCCCAGCCAGCTAGTCAATCAGTCAGCTAGACTCACCTACGGCAGGTCCCACCGCCACACAGTCGCGTCGTCCGAGCAGCTGACGAGCGTCCGGCCGCTGCGACTGAAGCAGACCTGTCGGATCGTGCTCTTGCAGCTGCTGTGCGTGAGCTTTCCGATCGACCGCTCCGCTTCCGCGTCGAGGTCAAAGACGCTCACGACGCCCTTCTTGTTCCCGACTGCGAGCACTTCGAGCTGTGGGTCGAGCCCAAACTTCATGAACCACAGCTCGGCGTCCTTGAACTGGTACTCGCGCAGGACTGTGACTGCGTCCTTCCCACGCGACGGGTTCGGCTTCCAGAGCACGACTTTGTGTCCAGTCGACTTGGAGAGCACGAGGTCGCCAACGAGGCGCACACAGTCGACGTAGTCCGCGTGCACTTTGCTCGTGACGAACGCTGGGAACTGCACAAACTGGGTCGCAAACGGCCGCGTCGCAGGCCGTGGCTCAGTGTACGACTGGCGAATCGCAGTCTGCACGACGTCGTCTTCGAGGTCCCACACTTTGATCGTGTTGTCCATGCCGGACGAGACAAAGCACGAGCCTTTGAGGTGCACGTCGAGGCTCAGCACTTCGTCACGGTGGCCCAAGTGGCCGGCAAAGATCGCGACGCACACGCCTGTGAGCGTGTTCCAGAGTCGCACGGACTCGTCTTTGCTGGCTGAGAGCAGGAGACTCGGGTCCACTGGGTGGAACTTGAGCTCGTTCACAGCGTTGCCGTGGCCCGAGAGCACTGTCACGACCGACTGGGTGACGCAGTTGAGCACTTTGATGTGGCCCCGGAAGCCAGCTGCTGCGAGCAATGGCGCGCCGGTGAGCACGTCCACTGTCCACGCTGCTGTGAAGTACTGCTCCTCAGCGTCGCCGTCGCAGTACACCTGTACGACGTCCAGTCCACCGCTTTCGAGGCACTCGTAGACAGTGATCTGAGGCGGGCGGGTGACCGCACGACAGCAGACATAGTTACTAGTCAGTCACGGCTGTCGGGCACACAGAAGGACAGTATGACAGTAGAAGCTCCCGCTACCAACGCAAACACACAGACGCACGCGGTTGCCGCCAACCGCCGCGAAGACGCGCTCGTAGGCTGGGAGAATATCGCAGAACGTCACGCAGTAGATCGCCTTCCCGTGGTCCTCGCGTGCGTACGCTGTGGGCAGTGAGAGCGAGCGAGTGAGTTAGGACAGTGTGAGGTAGTGCGTGAGTGAGCTCAAACCACCCGAAGATGGCGGTCTGCAAAGCTAGAATCACGCACAGGAGAAGCGGAACGGCTTCTTGCGCAGTCGCGGCAGGATGGACGCGGTGTTCGGCGACAGCGTGTCTTCTGGCGCCAGCTCTGGAGGCTTCACAGGGCTGTGCTCGCCCTCGGGCTGCTGCTGCTTCACGTGCTGCTGCTCCATAGTGAAGTGGTCGAGTGGGCGGGTCCTCGCTTTCGTTGTGAATGGCCGGTGCAGCGGCCTAAAACAGGCATACAAACACCAAGTGAAGTTTCATTCACACTTTAAATTCAATTCATACTGTGCATTTTACACAACAACGTGTCCCAATTCTTCACACACAGAAGACGATCAGCGACGGCATAAGCTAAGCACAAGCAAGTCAGTCAGTCATGACCGACACGTTCCAGGGCTACCGCGAAGACTTTGAGGAGTACCGGGACGACGCCGCCAATGACGTGAAGGCGCTCGCAACCGCATCATCACCAGGTGCGTAGCGGTGTCTTTTGATGTCATTGTGCTTTACTGGGAGAGCGAGCGAGCGAGTGTGTTTGTCTCACTGCCACTCCTTACGCAGCGAAACGCGAAGAGCTCCGCGAGAGCGCTGCAAACTCCATCTCGGAGGCCGAGCGTCTGGTGCGCTCTCTTTGCTGCTGTGTTTGCGTATGCGTGGGTATGTGGTCGTCTGTACTGACGAGCGATATATTGGACACATGAATGGACGTGGACGGCGGACGACAGCTGCGGATCCTGCGCGTGGAGGCGCGTGGCGGCAACGCCCAGGCGCGTCAGAGCATGCAGACGCAGGTGCGTGTGTTGGTTGTATTAACAAATGGCTGACAGCAAGAGAGAGAAGACTGATGGTTGTACTACAGGTGGACGCGTACGCCCAGCAAGTGGAGAAGCTGAAGACGAGTTTGGAGCGTGCAGCGCTGGTGGGCGGCAGCCAGCAGCGGACAGCGCAGCACCCGGCGGCCGGCAGCAACGGAGTCAGTTGCTGCTGCTAATGAGTGGATATGTGTATGTGGGGGTCTGTCTGACTGTCGTCCTCACGCATGTCGTGGGTATGGATGAATGGATGGATGGCAGACTCAGAAAGACAATATGGTCCGAGCGCAGCAGCAAATCGACAGGAACGACGACTTGTTGTACGACGCCGACATGATTGTCGAAGAGACGCGTCAGATCGGTACGCGCGTTGTACTCCTCTCTTGCGTTCCAGAATGACAGAAGTATGCTGACAAAACTGTGGTCAATGGTGGTGTTTGGTGTTTGGTGGTGGTTTTTGCAGCCGTGAACATCACGAACAATCTGAGCGATCAGCGTGCGCTGCTGGTGAACGCGGGCCGAAATGTGCGACCGTGTGGATGAAGTGCGTCTACTGTATGTATCCAAGTCCAGGAGAGCGTCTGACGGTCGTGTATATGCATATGTGCGCTCTGTAGGTCGACGAGACGCGCGAAGACGCGAACGACGCTGGCGACCACTTGAAGAGTCTGAAGCGCAAGCACTCGCTCCAGATCGCCTCGCTCTACGGCGTCATTGCGCTGCTCGTGATCGGCATCGTCGCTGCGACACTGGGGAAGTTCGCAAAATAGACTCGGAACGAGCGCTACGACGAGCGAGCCGCCTACAGTTTTGCTGCAACGGATGCTCCGCCAGCCGCTGAGCGTGTCCATCTTCTCCCATGCGTTCGAGAGCTGACGCCGAGTCAGGAGGACGCTCGCAACCACGGTACTGCGCTGGGTCGTCCTCAGTAGTACCGGTATCTTGAGAAAAACAGCCACACTTCCACAATGACCAACAGCGTCATGTACATACACATCGATTGCCCTCCTGTCCTGGACTTCTTTCTTCTCTGTCTCAGCCATGGCAAAGAATGCTTCTCGCTCTCTCAGTGTGAGAGAGTGGAGGAGCAGAAGCTTTTTTGCGTGGATTTTCGCTGGCACTGGGAGAACGGAGACGCTGTGTCGCACCAACTTCCACGACTCGCGGCGGTGCAATACGTGCAATGCACGAAGGTGCTCTTCTCGTCGAGATTGTGGACGAGAATTCGCCACAATCGCCTCTCAAAAGCTGGCAATTTGGCATGATTGATTAAGTGGCCTCTCGTATTGCGAACACAGGATGCAGACCTTTACACGCAGGTTTTACAAGCTTAAGTTTGGGGTGGTAGCAAAGATAAATTCACTTGCATAATTCATTTCTCGTCAGCTCGTTCGTCGCACTGACTCGCGGCACTCACGCTTTTGCAGTCGCGAAGCCACTGGCATCGCCCGAAGTGCTCGAGCGGCAGAGGCCAACGTGCAACGCGCAGCGGTCGGCGGACAGGTGGACGGCAGCGCCATGACGGAATCCTTCATGAGCTACCGTGAAGACTTTGAGCTCTACCGTGACGACGCGGCCAAGGAAATTAAGGACATTGCCAGCGCGCCGAACAAAGGTGCGGGCGGAGAGGAGCGAACGCAGGAAGAGCGCAGACAAGCAGCTCACCACTAAAACCATCTTCTCTCTTTTCCTATGGCAGGCGCTCGCGATGAGCTCATCGAGCGTGCGCAGGGCAACATCTCAGAGGCTGAGCGATACGTAAGTGGGTTGTTATGTGTGTGAATGTGGAGAAGGAGGAGAGAGGAGGCTGACGAGTGGGCGAACGTGTCTCCTTGTCTGTCTGCCATCCACCTCGTCGTTTGGACCGGCAGATGCGCATTCTGGAGAGCGAATCCCGCGCTGGCGACGCCCAGCAGCGGCGTCAGATGCACCAGCAAGTACGTGCGACTCGTGCGACTGCTGCCATTGGAGTGTTTATGAGGGTGAAAGCGTCGCTGAGTGTGGAAAATTGGTGTGGTGGCAGCTCCGGACGCTCAAGTCGCAGATCGACAAGCTCAAGTCGAGTCTCGAGCGGGCGAAGCTGGTCGGGGACAGCCAGCAGCGTCTTAACGAACGCCCCGACAACCTCAGCGCAGTACGTGGTGTTGCCGCTGGCTCTGGTGGCCAGGGGATGAAATGGAAGGGGGACTCACTCTCAGCTTACTTGCTGGTCTACAGAAAGAAAACATGATCCGGTACCAGCAGCGCATCGACAAGTGCGTCCACAGTGTTTTTAACAGTGTTTTTAACAATTTCGAAAGTTGTGATACCGGTAAGAGCGTGGCTGACAAGAGGCTTTCGAACAGGACGGGGAACCACTTGGAGGACGCAAAAGGGATCATTGCACAGACAGAAGCGATCGGTGCGTCACTCCCACAGGAACAGCAGCGTATGTACAGTGGTAGACGGACGGTCAACTCATTCGGAGTACACCTCCCTCTCTCTCCAGCACACAATATCACAGGCAACCTCCAACAGCAGCGCGAGCAGCTCATCAACGTCCGCGGCAATGTACGTTGCTGTCTTCCCGTTCCTTCTGTTCAAGGCCACGACTGACGCGCGTGTGTGTTTGTCTGTTCCCCCACACCCGTGACCGACCTGCCAAGGTGGACGAGACCCGCGAGGACGCGAACGACGCCGGCCATCACCTCCGGAGCCTCAAGCGCAAGCACATGGTGCAGATCCTGTCGCTCTACTTTATTATCTTTGGACTCGTGGTCTTGATCATCTACAAGCTCATCTCGAAGTTCACTTAACTCAGTAGTAGAGTTACGTGGGTCTGTGCCCTCCTGTCTTGCTTTGCTAAAGTTGGCTTGGACGCACTCCTGTCGTCTGCTTCTCCTACTGCCCATCGCTTACCGCTGTCTGCGTGCGGCTCGCAGCGACTGCAGTGGGCCGGCGCCTTGGCGCGATGCAGAGCGCACTGAACGCGAAGCGAAAAGCGAACTTTGGCAAGAACCTCGTCCATGCGTTCGTGCTGCACGTGGGAGCGGGCCCTAGTGGCCCGACGCGAGTGAGCAGCAGCTCCAGTGTCGCACCACCAGCAGCAGGGCGAAGAAGCCACCGAAACGCGCCAAAGACACTCGACGGGTTCATGTTCCTCGACTGCTGCCGAGGTGCGTTCGGAGCGTCTGAGCGGCTTGAGTGTCGCTTGCTCGCGGAGAACGAGAACGAGGTGGTGAAGCACTGATACGCGTCGCCACCACTCGTTCGCAGTCGAGTTCCCAGACGAAGTGACGCAGGCGGTGCTGAGCGGTCTCCACATCGACAGCGTCGTCGCGGAAGACCTACTCTTCTTTTCGAACCTCACGCGTCTCGACATGAGCGACAATGAGGTTCGTTCGCCCACCCACCTACCTACCCACCCCACACACAGACTCACTATGGATCGGACTCTTGTGGTGGCCGACGCCAGGCGCCACTTGAGCCGTTTGGGTGTCTCCCAGCGCTCGCAGAGCTCGACTTCCAGTGCAACGCTGTCGCGAACATCACAGTGACGAACGGCTTTCTCAACCTCGAGGTAGGGACCTACCTCATTCACAGACGTAGCGTCGTCCATGAGGTGCCCAACTCAATGTCGTTCGTTCACGTACCGACCTGCTGCGCGTTCATTTGTGCTCGTTTCTCAGGTGCTGAACCTGTCATTTAACTGCCTCACGCCGCGAGACGTCGAAGAGCTCTCGAACTTGCTCCGGATACGCGAGCTCTACTTGAGTAACAACCGCGTGCGGTCGCTGCCTCGAGTCATGGACCGCTTCTCGAGGCTCGAGACGCTCTCGCTCGAGCAGAACAACATCGTCGGGGAAGACATCTTTGCTTTCCTCGCCATCGTGCCGCGGCTTCGCAACCTGAACCTCAGTCACAACAAGATCACGGGCTTCCCCGAGGTACGCGAGCTCTCCTCAGCACCTGGCGTGTGTTTCAGTATGTCGCTCTCTCTCTTTCTCTCACGCATTCGTCACTCGAAACAACCCACGCTAGTCGGCACTGACCCTCGAGGAGAAGCGTGGGGCGGGATTCTACAGCCTCATGTACCTGAACCTCGCGCACAATGCGATCACAGCCGAGGACTCGGTGGTCTTCACGTCCGAGCTCCACTCGCTGCAGAAACTCGTCCTCTACGGTAACCCGCTCGCTCACGCCGCTGTGTTCTCGCACGACCGCTCGAAGCTTGCGTACGACCCGGTCCCGGCCATGACTGCGCACATTGCGGCCACCGGACTGCCACTTGAGGTCGTGGTCGCGTACCCAGCGACGAAGCGGACGACGCGCACGGCCAAGTCGTCGTACGAGAACGTCGAGATCTACAAGATGATCCCGAACGAAGTGGCGCTGCAGCCACCGTTCCGAACCAAGGCGACGGACTTTATGCTCGCCGAGTCGGACCGGAGCGACGGCAAGCGAGAGGTGCGATGCGAGAGAGAGAGGGGGCGGTGTGCGATGAAGGCTGTCCGACTTTACTGAAATGTCCCGAGTGTGTGCAGCGATCGGACCCGGGACCACCAAAGCCGGCTCTGAAGCGTACGAGGACGCGATCTATAGGCTGAGCTTTGTCTGTGCCACGTACAATCCGGAGCTGACGTCTCGGTGGCGGCTGTGGCTGTGGGTATGGGAGCAGCGTACACTGTCGACACGAGCGACACGACGTTTCTCACTGGTGTCGGCATTGAGGACGTGCTGGAAGCCGCCGTGTCTGCTCGTACTCCGTCAAAGGTGCGACAGGAAAGCGCGGTTGTTGTGGTCGAACGCACGTCTTGGCTGGTATAGCGTTTGACTGGGTTGTTCTTGTTGACTGGGGGTGGCGGTACGGCGACAGATTCCGGCAGTTCCTCCGTCCATGATCTCTCGCGCACTCACCATGTCGAGCACCGTACGACCGGCTCTGTGGATTAATTGAACGGCCCTGTTCGATCTGCGATGGATGGATGACCTTCGGCTGACGTTAGTCGTTCGTATCGTTTTGGCAGCCTCCGGTCATGAACTCACGGTTCGCGATTAACGCCCTTCGGTACCAGCTGGAGCACCCGCTCACTTCCCACGACGACTCGGAGCTCGTCCCGACAAGCTCGCAGCGGTCAACTCTAGCACACTTGGTAGGCTCTTGCTGCTGCTGTCGATACGCTCTCGGCTTTCACGTGACGCGTTTGCAGTATTGAGTAACGACACTCGCTTGTCGCTCTTCGACGGCGATGGGATGTCGTGACTCAGCAACGACAACGCGCTCGCCGCCACCACGGAGAAGCGAGGACGTCCCACAACGAGTCGTCAACAGCGCCTTTCGATCACTTTGGTACCCCCACCAGCCACCGGAAGCACAAAGGCGCGAGAGCCGTGGACGATGCGCTTGTCGAGCTGAGCAACGAAGTAGCGCGCACTTGGGGCGAAACCAAACGCGTCGGTGGCAACAACAGCAGCACTGTTAGGGGCTCGACTGGTGGGTGGAGTAGAGTGACAGACAGACAGACAGACACAAGCACCACAAGGTTTGCTCCCGAGCGCTGTCGGCTGACGTTAAGACTGTCGTTTTGCGTCACAGGGGGCGGCGGAGAGCGTAACGTGGACCTTGCTCTGGACGCGCTCGTGACGACCGCCGAGAAGATCCACCTGACGTACCAGCAGCACCCCCGTGCACCCGCTGCCGTGCCGTCGTCACCGTCGGGCGGCCGGTGATCCAGTAGTTCCTAGTTATTGCTAATGACTGCACCAGATCGGCAGGAGACCAACTTCCTGAGCCTGAGCACCGTTATCGTGCTTCCGACTGAGTCGGGGCGAATCGACACGCCGTTGTTGATACAGCTACGCTTGACTTCAAGTTCCTTGACTGTTGAAGCGGCAGAAAGCGAGCTCAAGACCACGTTGGAGTGGACTTGTCGTACTTGCGCAGAACGTGCAGCCCATTTGGCAGCCCACTTGCGGAGTTCGCTCGCTGGTGGCACGAAGTGACTGGGAAAACGTAACGAAGTGGGCACTACGGAGTATTCACTCAAGGTTTCTTCGGTACTTCAGCTTGCCAATGCTCTTCATGAAATCTGGGATGCACTCAGACATACGCACGC
>JAASGD010001297.1:0-11638 GCA_023334115.1 Globisporangium megalacanthum | reverse complement strand
TGACGTGCGCAAATTGGCTCATGAATTGATTTTTCAAAAATGAAGACCAGCAATTTGATGAACTCTAACTTGACTGCTCTTGCTTTGTTATTTGACAGAGGCACCGTTTAATGTGCAGAATTGTTTCGAGATCAAGAGGCAATTCGCCTATGTGAAAAAGGACAAATTTTCTGCTCGCTGCTTCATTTTTGCCAAAGGTCTCGTTTTTGGGTCATAAATTGGTTGCATACGCTATTGGAACAATACACCAAAGTATACTGTACAAGCTTTAAGTTTAAAGCTGTTGTCCGAGCCGATGTCGACTCGGACAAACAAAGCTTTTTAGGTTTCACTACCAGCTCATTACAAACATCAAGTCTAAAACGAGTGTCCGGGCCGGATTTGTACGTTTGTCCTCTCCTAAAAAGGAGCAGATATATTAACTTCGAGAAGAAGTGTATGTGAGACCGTTTTAAACAAAATCATACGATCACATCAAAGTACGAATCGCGGTTTGACGTATGGACTGGTTTGAGCTTGATCTTAGCTTTAAATAGAGCCATAGCACTGCTCCATCCGAGGTCTGCACGCAGAGCAACCGTCAGTCTCCTGAGGCATCCTAACTAAGTTCGATTTTTTGGAAAATATTTTTTAAACCTGTACTATGAAGTTTTGTCTTCCGCACCGAATGGTATGGTCATATCCGCAATATTAAAAGTATAAGGCGTC
This sequence comes from Globisporangium megalacanthum, assembly GCA_023334115.1. Taxonomy (NCBI): domain Eukaryota; phylum Oomycota; class Peronosporomycetes; order Pythiales; family Pythiaceae; genus Globisporangium; species Globisporangium megalacanthum. The sequence continues at coordinate 10,930 of JAASGD010001297.1, read as the reverse complement.
CATTTTGATATTTTTGACAACCTGTTTTGGATTTTCTTGTATTTTAGACATGTCGTAGTGTCTAAAATGATGTGGATAGAAGGATGATTTTGAAATACTGGGCAAAATCAGCGGATGACTATTAGGATGAATTTAAAAAGAAGCCGGAGTGGATGGAAGCATGTTTTCGATTGACTGACACACTGCAATGCACTCATCACCTACACGACCGCTTCCGTTCATTCCTCGTCACCGCCTCCGCCGACGTCTCCCTCGCTTGCCGCTGCCATCATGCGGAGGGCACGCTTGCCCGTCCGAGCCTTTTTCGGCGAGGAATTGTGGGCTGCGATCTGTGTCGCCAGTGCACGTTTCTTGCGCTTTGTTGCTGCTACTCTGACGCGCCGGATCTCACGCCCCTCGACTTCTTCGCCGGCTGTCGGAGCTCGGTAGATCGCGTTGCCGGCAAACTCCTCCGGCACGTATGGATACACATTCTTACGGGAGTGAACGAGCTTTTCTGCGTTCACTGGTGGAGGCTCCAGATCAAGCGCGTTCTCGAACACATCGAGCGCTCTCTCGCTCGTGACCAGCTCCCCTTCGACGACTTTCCGCAGGTCGAACGAGCGCATCTCCGCGTCCGAGGTAGTGCGGCACTCCACGACTCCAGTGTTGTCGTGTCGCGCAATGAACAGCTGGAACTTTTTCACGCTTTTGATGTTGTTGTACAGCTCACTGGTGACGGCCTTGTAATCGGTGAACGGCGCGGCTTGGTCGTCCATGCAGACACAGAACGACGAGGTCGCAGCTTCTCGAACGGTCTCCGACAACTGGCTCAGTGTCCAGCAGTCCCTGCGCTCGAGCTTCTTCCGAATATGACCAAACCCACGGTCGCAGGCATTTTGGGTATGCCCTTTTACAAAGAACTTGTACCTCACCTCCTTGAACAACCCGGTGTGCGCGAGCAGCAGCAGCATCTTGATCACGTGGTTGCTCTTATTTTGGCCGCCGCCGTTGTCTGCGTACACCGTGAGGATCTTTTCCTGGCCCATCGATGGCTGGAGGTGCTGTACAAGCATGGATACCACCTCATTATGTCCTTTCCCCCCTTCCGCTCCGAGTAGATGTAGTTTGTCTGCTGTTCTCGCCGCGCGTCGTGGATGCCGAAGACGGAGACGGAGATCAGCAACGAAAAATACCAGGAAGAAGGGGTGTTACCGGCTGATGGCAACGCGATGTTCTGCGCGTAATCGATCGTGAGCGCCATGTGAGCGTCGTCGGTAGCTTGTGTGTCTCGGCGGTACTCCTCCCTAGCCACACACACACAAATCGGGTGTCAATCGTAATCCTGCTTATATCCACAGGGACACAAGCATGGAAACGTTTACAAACCTCATTGCTCGCGCTCTGGTGGCGTGAATTCCCATCTGCTCGGCCAGCCCCGTCGTTGTGTTCGACGCCATGGCGTTCTTGAGAAGAACGCAGTCGTCGCAGACATTGTCCCATGGGGATCGGATCATGATGGTCGGGCACATCTTCGTCAGCACGCGGTAGAAGCTCGACTCGGAAGGAAGCACGTCTTCGGAAGGTCTGTCAGTAGTGTCGAGCATCTCGAGGTAGAGATCATGCCAGGTGTAGTGTGCAGGGAGCAAGAGGTGGTCGGTTTGGACAGGTAGCGCACGATCTCACCGTTGACCTTGTGTCGGCGCACGGGCAAAGGGACGAGCTCACCGCGCACTCTTGCGAGGCCCTCAAACCACGACACGAGCCAGTCTACGTCAATCGTTTTAGCGTTTGCGTTCTTTGCGAGGCCGTGCGACTGGGGTTGAGGTTGTCAGACTGGATGCGCTTGCGGTACACGGTCAAAGATGGCGTAGAGATCGCGTAGACTACACAGAACGCGTCACGGCACACCTCGCCGAGCAAAGGCAAGTAGTAGGAATACTTGCTGCGTATCCCCTTGCCTCGACGACGCTCCGCCGTGTCTGCCACGGAGAGGATGGAGAGAGCCGTCGTCAGGCTCACTTGCTTTTCATCGCGCGTCATTGCGTTGAAGCCCCGCGTCACTATCGCAACCGTCTCCTCCATCCCAGCGAGGCAGTTTTTGCTGCGGCACGGGTGGCGGCAAAGAATCCTCGCCTTTGCGACCTGCTCAGCAGTCGCTGCGCCGTCTCCAGCGCCACCAGCGTCGCTACTGTCGCCGCCGCCGTCGCCTGCTGGAGGCACAACACGACTGCGAGGGCGTCCCCGTGCAACGTTGCTCGGCTCCGCTTCGCTTTCGCTGCTGGGGGTGGACGTAGCTGTAGTCACTGTCGTCGTCGCTGGAGGTGCTCTTCGCCATCTTGGCAAGTGAGCAATTCTTGACAACTCAAAACTCGTGTTTTCTCGAAAGTTCACTAAAGTGCGAATTTGAGTGGCCAGACTTCAATCGCGTTTTTCTCGGAATGACGAAATGGTTCGTAAGCATGGTTTTCTATAAAACAGTCTCATGTTTGGTGTGTTGCACACAAACATTTGCTGCGCGCCAGGTGGTCCTTTCGGATAAGATCAATCAGCAAAATCGACCAACAAGATCCGACTCACAAACCTGAAGTTTGTGAGCTTCAGCTTTGAAGCTGAAGCTATGTTTGCTGTTTGCTGTTTGCTGTTTGCTGTTTGAAAGCCCATCCGGTACACTCTCAGTACACGCTCGAGCGGTAAACTGGTTGATTGCCTTTCCGAACTGGTTGATTGGCCACCATGACCCCAGCACCTCACGAAGTAGGACTGTCCACCCTCGCTGGTCGGACAGCACGCGCGCTGCCTCCGTCCAATCACCCACCACGCGAGCACGCGGTTCCAGCCGTGTCCTCATTCGACACTTCCCAGTCTCCTTCCTATTCAAAAATGTACCAGTGATGGATGATGCCGCCAACGAACGTTCTGGAGGCTCTTGTACCCAGAGACTTGAAGGCGGGTGGGGGGGCGTGCATTCGCGAATTCGCCGTCTCAAGCTCATCCACTCCCCCCGTTTGTGCCCACTTTCAGACACACAACAATGGCCCCAAAGATCCGCCGCCCTGCACCTGCGTTCACAGCCGATGCTGTCGTGGACGGGGAGTTCAAGACGATCTCGCTGTCCGACTACAAGGGCAAGTACGTCGTGCTCTTCTTCTACCCGCTCGACTTTACGTTCGTGTGCCCGACCGAGATCATCGCGTTCAGCGACAAGGCCGACGAGTTCCGGAAGCTCGGGTGCGAAGTGATTGGGTGCTCGACCGACTCGAAGTTCTCGCACCTCGCGTGGATCAACACGCCCCGCAAGAAAGGCGGGCTCGGGCCCATGAACATCCCGTTGCTCGCAGACTACACGAAAGACATTGCGCGCGTGTACGACGTGCTGGTCGAAGACGGCGACGAAGTTGGCGCGTCGTTCCGTGGCGCATTCATCATTGACGGCCACGGCATTCTGCGCCAGAGCACTGTGAATGACCTCCCAGTCGGTCGGAACGTGGACGAGATGGTGCGGCTTGTCGAGGCGTTCCAGTACACGGACGAGCACGGCGAAGTGTGTCCTGCCGGCTGGAAGAAGGGCCATGCGACCATGAAGGCGGACGTGAAGGGCTCGCTCGAGTATTTCGAAGCGGCCAACTAAATAGTACCGGTACTAGAGTACTAAATTAGTACAGGCAAGTACGAGAGGCTTGTTTGAACATCACACAAGATATGAACTGAACCTCTCAACGTCACCACGAGAATGGAGACGGTTTGAGGACGTCCGAGTCGCGAGACGCAGTGGATTCGGACGCACGCTCTTGGTCACCATGCGAGCCAATAATAGGTGGGCAGCTGGAGGCGCTCGAGAGCGCGTCGACCTTCCCAGCGTCCTGGTGGCTTTCTCTCTCGCTCGTCCACGACGAGACGCCTGCGAACGCCGAGATCGCCGAGAGCGTTGGACGTGGTTCCTCGACTGACGAGCGGTCGAACGACCCGCGTGTCGCGTCCGCACGCTGGGTCGCGACGCTCCGACGCTGAGTCCGGAGGGTACTGGCATTGCTGGTGTTGTTGGTCCCGGCGCTCTTGCTTCCGAACGCCGACGCCCCTACTGCCGCGTAGGAGCCACCGAGAAGACTGCTACTGTTGTTGTCAAAGCTGTCGTCTGAGTCGCGGCTTGACGTAGGCGATAGGTCAGCAAGCTCTGGTTTGCGTGCCATCACGCCCTGGAGCGACACTGCGTCCAAGTAGCCACGGAACGCACGGAACCAGCGGCTCCAGTCGACGGAGTGCGCTGCACGGAACTCGTCTTTGCGCGGCGTCCCGTCGCTGCCGACACCGATGATGTGGAACGCGTCGCTCTTGTCGGTGAGCAGCACCCGGAGGACTTGGAAACGCTGTTCGACGCGGCCATTCACCGTGTCTTCGCTCGTGTACAGGCACAGCTGGTCGTCGTCGCGTAAGAGACAGTAGTACGCTTTCCAGCGCTTGAGCACGAGGCCTTTGTGCTTCTGGAGCCACCCAAGCATCACGACCGCGGTCTTCTTCCGCACTGTGAGTGGGACGACGGGCGTGTTCGCACGCACGCCGACTGCTGTCGACAGCATGGACGGATGACGTCGCTGGTGCTCGAGCGCGTCAAAGTCCTCTGTGCTGCGCATTGTGTGGAACGAACTCATGCCGTCGAAACGCGGCTGCGCGTCCAGTGCGTCCGCGAACTTCTCGGCCTGGCTCGAGAGACACGACGCGCTGTCGCTCGACGCGACTGAGCCCTTCCGATGGGGCCCGCCGCCACTCCCGCTGTTGGTGTCGTGACTATAGACGCTGCTGGGCGCAGCCACTGTGGTTGTAGAACGCACCGACTCGAGCGTGAAGCTATTGAAATCAAACGCCGAGCCTTTCGCTGTCGTCACGCGTGTGGTTGGGCGTGGAGCGACGGTGCTCCGTGCGACTTCGAGGGAGGTCGGCGAGAGCAGTTGGATGCCCACTGCGCTGTTGTTGTTGTTGTCGCTGCTCTTTGGAGCTGTCCGAGCGGTGGTGCTCACAGTGTCCTTCATGGTGTCTTTGTGTGTGCTTCTCTCACTCTCTCTGCTGGTTGCTTGTGGTGGCGACGCACGAGAAGCTCCCGTTTTCTTCTCGTGGGGCTCCAAAAGGCGAATGACGCGGAGGCGCAGAAGCCGCGTCGCGAATGCTTCCGTCCTTCTTTCTAAAAACAAACCGCAGTGAGGAAGGCTCTTCGAAGCGAGCAGTTCAGTTGAACCGGAACGCCGAAAATGCGCAACGCAGCGTGAAGCACAGAACGTCTGCGAGTCCACGCCACGTTTTGCGTTGCTTTGCGTCAGAAGACCGAACATGGTCGAGTGGCAGCGCTAGTGGCGCTTTTTGCAACGTGAGACTTCAGTAAGTCGCCTCATGCGCTCATTCTCAAGGTGAGGACATCTGGTCACCTGGTAAAGCTGGTCTGCATCTGTTGTTGTTGTTGAAGAAGAACAGGCGAACTGAACCACAGGTGGAAATGTTCCTCGTTCGCGCCTTGGTGGTCCTCGCGGAAGCGTCGAAAGTTCATTTTCGTCAGCGTGAGACCTTCTACCGAAAGAGAGGCATGAGCACGCCCATGCCATGCGAGGTAGGTTGCCTGCCTCTTTGCGGTGGCACCGACTGACTCTTGACAGCACCGCCTCCAACCTCGTCGGTGATGTTCGCAGTCGGCTAATGAGCACACACGCTCTCGCAGTCGCGCCGCCGCACCTCGCCCGAGCGTGTCGGCGCGTCGTGAGCTCCTCTTTTCCACAATTGTCATTTTATGACCATCACTTTAGTTGAACTTATGACCATCACTCTGGTTGAAGTTGTTTGGATGCGGATGCGCGCATTCCGCATTTCACCTCCCAGTGCGCACGAGTGACCGCAATACAACGAGCGAGTCGAAAAGACCCACGAGACACCATGAACTGGATGACGAGTGGCCGCCACCGTGCGCTCGGCACGCGCCGCACGCGCCAGAAGCGCCTGCAGATGCAGCTACCAGCGCTCGTGCAGCGCGAGAGCGAGCGCCGACGCCACCAGGCGCTTGACGTACACACTCGTCCGGCAAACGGCAGCAGCCAAACGACACTTCGCTTGCCGCTGCCGACGGCGTTGCACACAGCAGAGAGCGACACTCGCGAGCGTGGAGACGACACGCCGTGGTACATCCTGCCACTGCTCGACACGGACGAGTCCCAAGGTCTTGTACTACTCGCTATTTTCACGTGAGAAAGCGCATGTCGTGCATGGTCGTGGTGCTGACAAACGCGCCCACCACTAGACATCCAGATGCTCGAGTTCGGCCGTCGTCCTGCTGTTGCATCGACGCTGCTGCCAACGGAACGGACGGCTGCTCGGCAGCGTGAGACCACGCCGGCGGCGCCTGCGCCTGCGCCTGCGGTGCGATTGGAAAGAGAACACGAAGCGCTCTGTGACGAGAAGAAGACGAGCAGTGCAGGCGTGGACGAACGGTGTGTATTCACGCCTGTCAAGTCGGGCAAGCACACGCGTGTGGACCGAGGGACTCGGGTGCTAACCCGCGCGCCCATCCGCGAGCGTCTGCTCCCTGACAACCCCATCCTGCTCGTCAAGTAGGTGGAATGGAAGTCCGAGCAAGGCAGGAGCGGTAGTAGGAGCAGCACACTCGCGAGCGACTGACGCGTAACGCTGCTACACTTTAGCGATGGAGAGCAGATGTCTCAGCACAGTCGCAACGACGTACCACCACGCCGACAGCTCCACCAGCTGGACGAGCAACCGCGTCGCGACGATCGATCGCAGCCTCTCGGACCTCACGCACCGTTGGCTGCGCCAAGAGGCGAGAAACGAAAGCTGGACACGGTACGTGAGCCAGCATGTATCGAATGTTTGAGTAGGATGATAACCGTCGCGTGTGCAACCCATTCATTCTGTCGTGTAGCTGGACGTGTACGACCAGGACGCAACGTACGCCTCGACGGAGTCTGGATCTGTTGCCTCGGAGGTGTCGTCCCTCGACTCGGCGGTCGCGAGGAGCTACGCGGAGTGCCGCAGCGTGGCGTCGGCTGTTCCCGAGTACGATCTGGACGCAGTGAGCGGCGGAGAGGAGCGCTTAGTAGTCGCTGCACGACCGTCGTCGCGAACTCGCCCCGTTGACTCGAGTTCCAGCACCAGCTCGGCGTCGTCTCAAGATAGCATCATGTGGAGCTGCCCACCGCCAAACTGGCAGCAGCAAATGTTGCAACTGCAACTCAAACGCTCGCACGAGATGCTGGCTGTCTTCCCCGCGTCGTCCGCCAGTTCGAGCACTAGCTCTGGTCTTTCGCCATTTGCGTCGACGTTATCGCCGAGGGTTCTGACGCAAACACACGGTACGAGCAGCACTTTAAGCGACACGAAGAGCGACTCACGAACGCTTCGAGGACTGCGATGGTTGCCAGTCGAGGCAAGCGCAGGGCATGTGACAGCTCCGGCATCCAGCACCAACGCCTTGGTTGAACAAAAGCCAAGAGCGAGTCTGAACGAAAGCGTCGTGGAGCCGAGTACGTCCGCATCCCACATGCTGTTGTTATCGTGCGAAGTGTGTCGATCTTCACAGTTTTTTCTTGTTTTGCAGATACGCCTCCACACAACGAGGCCCGATCGAGCGCCGAGACGGATCCAAGCGCACAATCAGCACCGTGGAGGATGACTTCAAGAACGGAGCGCATTATCTCGATCGTGCAGACCGATTTCCAGAGCGAAACATCGCCGCATGCGTCGCAGGAGCGGCCAACGGAGCGCCTCAAAGAGATGATGAGCGTTGCGATTCACTTTTGCACGATCATCGAGTGCTACAAGATCAACGAGATGAACGGGTACTGTGTCACTGTCATCGGGCTCCTCGCCATCAAACGCGCACAAGTCGTACATACAGCGAGTGATCTTGACTTTCCTTGTCCCAGATCCCACGCGACCAAGGCGACGGAGACCAGTCGCCAGCAAGCATCTGAGAGCCGCTTTGAGGAGCTCGAGCACTGATGAGCAGCTCTATCTCCCCCGTCGCCCCCATCGTCGGACAACTCACGTACTCCAACCCACAACACGAATGTACGCACATCATCCAGCGAACTCGTTCGCGAGCGCCTTCTTGTTTACCTTGCCCATCGCGTTCTTCGGGATCTCAGACACGAAGAAGAACCGGCGAGGCGCCGCGTAGTCCGCGAGGTGCGGCTTCACAAACTCGCGCAGCGGCGGAGAAAACTGCTCAGCAGTCTCGAGCAATGGTCCGTTCGTCGACGAGCGCACGACTGCCGCGACAATCTGGCCCCATTTCTCGTCTGGGAGCCCGAAAACAGCGCACTCGTGCACCTGCGGGTGCGTGAGCAGCACGCGCTCGACGTCAAGGGCCGAGATCTTGTAGCCGGCGCTCTTGATGATATCGGCGCTCGCTCGTCCGCGGATCCGGAAGCTCTGCCGTTCGTTGTTGAACTGCGCAATGTCCCCGGTCTTGAACCAGCCGCTGGCGTCGAATTCTTTCGCAGTGGCGGCCGGCTTTCCCCAGTACTCGTTGAACACTGTCGGCCCCTGAACACGCAGCTCCCCTTCACGCTCTGAGCTCCAGGCGATCTCTTGCTCCGTGTCCGGGTCCACGAGGCGCACCGAGACGCTCGGAAACGGCTGGCCAACGTACCCGAGGTGACGCTCGCCGTGGAGCGGGTTCGTGAGCACCATGCCGAGCTCCGTCATGCCGTATCGCTCCAAGAGCGTCTGCCCCGTGAGCGCGTGCCACCGCGTCAAGATCGACACTGGACACGCCATCGACCCGCTCACAGCGACGCGTAACCCCCGCACCGCCTGGATTGCACTGTCGACGTCGACGTTGTCGTCGTTTTGGCCAGTTGGTCCGTCCAGCTGCGCTTGCAAGCGCTCCATCTCTTCCAGCAGCAGCATGTACACTGTCGGCACCGCCATGAGCATCGTCACTGGCTTCGCTGCTGTCACAGACGCTGCGAGCTTCGACCAGATTAACCGCGGCTCAGCAGACGGGAGGAACTCGAGCGAACCGCCAGCGTAGTGCACGCAGAGGAGGTTGTTGAGCACGCCGTGGACGTGGTGGAGCGGGAGGAAGTGGAGCAAGTGGTCCTGTGGCGACATGGCCCACGCTGTCACGACGTCGTGGATCTGCGCCGTGAGGTTCGCGTGGGTCGTCACGACCCCTTTTGGCCGCCCTGTTGTGCCGCTCGTGTACACAATCTGCGCGTCTGGCGCGTGCTGCGCGTGCGTCGCGACCCACTGTCGGATCTCGTCGACCGCGTCGCTCGAGAGCGTCGCGACGGCCTCGTCCCCAGCAGCCTCTGCGTGCTCGTGAACGCCGATACCGCCGTCGGGACCAGGTAGTTGACGTAGAAACTCACTTAAGTGCGACGACTGCGTGAATGTGTCGCTAGCGACCAGCAGTGCCGCTCCACAGTCGGACAGAATGTATGCGAGCTCTTCGGGTGGGTGACGCGCGTGCAGTGGCACCGCGATGCCGCCCGCGAGCCAAATCGCCCACTGGATCTCAATGAATGCCGCACCACGCGCGCCGAGGAACGCGATCCGTGGCTGGCGTCCCCGAGACGCGCTGTTGCGATGGAGCTGTGACGTGAGGGCGTCACGGAGACGCGCTGCACGTGCGAGAAGCGCCGCAAAGGTCCATTCGCGTGCGGTGCCTGACTCGATGAGAGCCAGCGCGTTGTCGTGCTCGAGAACGCGGGTGAAGAAGTGGGGGGCAGCAGTCGAGAGCGGAGCCGAGGAAGAGAAGAGGGTGACGGAACACGCGGAGCGCGGCGCCGCATGACGCAGGCGAAGGAGGCGAGAGGTGGTCAGCATTGGAACGCGAGGCAACGGCGTGTCGAGTGTGAGCACGAAATCTTGTTGTCTCACGAAGTCTTCGCTTACGAGGTCTTGAAGTCTTTTGAGCTGAGCGATTAGCTGAGCGATTAGCGAGAACACGTCACCGACAGGACCTGTAATTTACGAGTTACCGGTAAATAAAACGCTTTAGCATAAATACCGGTTAGATTGTTTACTAGTTTTTAACATAGCCGGTATTAAGTCGATCAAAGCGTACATTTTGAAAATTGAAGGGCGAAGCTTCCAATTGATTTGTGAAACTACGTGTACCTCAGTGACGGGAGTTGACTTGACTTTGTATACTTCTCCATTTTTATCAACAGTTTGTCACCGACCGTTAGTGACCCAACTTGCAAGACTGTCAAATGTTGTTCTGTAACCCTAGACGATTTTTTAACGACGACCACAAAATATGCTAAAACCGGTAAACACTGGTAAAAGTAATTGAAAGCGTATTTTACCAGTAAGGTAACCATAATAGTAATCGGATAAATGCATTTTATAAAACGTTAAAAACAAGTGAAAAATACAGTAAAATGCTATGCATTTCAGCAGTCTCAAGTGGAGCTGTCAAACTTGATCATATGCTAAATTTTGATTGGCTGATTGGAACTGTTATTGATTGTTATTAGCGCAATGTTTCGTTTTTTAATTGCGATAATCAAAAGTGATAAATGGTAGTTTACGATCTCGTAAAATACGAAAAAGTACCAGTGTAAACTACCAGGGTGTTTGTTGTGAGAAACCCGTACGCAGGGTTGCACGAACACCGCAACAACAAACTAACCCAGAAACCCAGTCTATTTTGGCTTCGGCGATCTAAAACCCAGTCTATTATGTCTTGTCGAAATTGTAACTTGTTGCATATTGGGGTATCACAGACGCAGCGTGAGCGATGCGTGCTCGTGGTCGGGCCCGAATGCGACAGGCTCGTACACCATTGACTCCATTTCGTCTGCTTCTGTCGCGAGCAGGTTCGTAGATGGCAATGTCGCGGTGGTTGTGGACGTCGGATGCGACGTCTCACCGTCCGCGTCTTCGTCCGAGTTCACGTCAAAGAGACACTCGAGCAACTCCGCGAGGTCCGAGTCCGAGATGT
>JAASGD010001296.1:0-11648 GCA_023334115.1 Globisporangium megalacanthum | reverse complement strand
TTGTTCTTGCTGTTCTTGTTGTGCAAGAGAGACTGTTGAATCGTCAGCGTCGCTTCAGTTCACTTCGCGAGCCGGCACCAGTCTCAGGAGCACCACTGGCTCAGTCGTCATCAGTCTCTAATCTTCAGTGATGCGTCTTCACATACAAACTCAAAGAGCCTGTGCACCACTGCGTGTCTGTCGGATGGAATCACACTTGGAACTGGCCTGCTCTTGGATTCATTATCCCATGTTACGGTGATCGATTTTTAAAAAAACCACTTCACTAACCACCGCGGACGTGGAAGAGTGTAGGAGCACAATGCACAGTGACGTGTACGGTGGTGCTGTAGTCGTGTTAGACGTTCCATTGCTGAAGGACAAGGTCGTCACGCCAAGAGCGAGCCAACTCAAGAGTTTTCGCAAGTGAGTAAGTACAGCAGTGTATGCGCAGTGCTCTTCACTTGAGTCGCCTTCGTCACACACGTCGCACCAACGCTCACCGTCCTCCCATCCATCCCTTCGCTACTACGTTCCAGTTCGTCTAACTTACTACAAGGGGTCCATTCGAATGATCATTTCGGAGCTCCCACGCAGCAGTGCACCTGCCTGTCGTACTCACTCATAACGACAGCCGGTTCATGTCGTCCGACACGCGCCACAGCTCGTCCAGCGTCTGGAACTCGTCCATCTTGAGGTCCGAGAGCCGCCCGACGTCGCCAATCTCGTTCAAGAACACGTCCAGCGAGCCGCGGCCTGAAAGCGCCGCCCCACCACTGCCTGATGAGCGCATTCGCCGAGCCGCTGACGCACGCGCTGCGTCGATGCTCAGCCGTGGCTTCACTTTCTTCAGCGACGGCTCCGCACCACCGCTGCCGCCATTCTTGTCGCCGTTCTCCGTGTCCTCGTCCTCGTCGTCTGGCTCGTCACGGCTCTTGCCGCCAGCAGACAGCGCTGGCATCGGTGGTTTGCCCGCTTGAAAGCGCTGTGCGAACGCTGCAGCCGGATTGAACGGCGGCCGAACGTTCGAGGCGCCGCCTGCGTTCGCTTTCTGCTGCTGCATAAACGCCGCCACGGGGTTGATCGCGGCGGGTTTCGCGCCGCCGTGGCTGCTCGGTGATGGAACGGCCGACGGCAGCTGCTGCTTGGCTTGCTGGGCTTGCGCAAACATCGCCGCAGGGTTGAACGATGCAGCGGTCTTGGTCGGCGACGTGCCGCTCAGAGCGTCGGACGATGAGACAGCGGTAGGAACAGACTGCGAGCTCTCGAGCTGCGGCTGGAGCTGCTGCTGCTCCTGTCGCGACGGCTGCTCCTGCTCCTGTCTATACTGCTGTTGGTGCTGCTGTTGTTGGTGCTGTTGGTACGAATGCTGCTGCTGCTGCTGTTGTTGTTGCTGCGCGAACGCACTGGCGACGCTTCCCATCCCACTCACCGAGTTCGACGCTGTGCTGTAGCCGTACGACGCGCTCAGCATCTGCTGCTGCTGCTGCGAGGGGTACACAGGCGTCATCACGTAGCCTCCGCTCGTAGCACTCGCAGCGTACAGGTTGCCGTCCATGTCGGTCGCGTACGTCGTTGTCGGCGCTGTCGTGTAGCCTGCGACCGCAACGGAGCCGTTCCGATAGCCCTGCGTCGGCGTCGAGAGCGTCACAACGTTCGCACGGCGGTCAAGGCTGTAGGCGTCGCCCCCACTCACGGGGATCGTCGGTGGCAACCCGTAGCTCGCGTGCACGGCAGTCATTGTCGGCTGCTTGCGGTACTGGCCCGTACTGGGGTCGTACACCGTGGTCATGTCGGACGCGTACACCATCGTAGGCTGCGACGAGCTCATGACGTGGTACCCGCCACCGCCCATGCTCATCTGCTGCTGTTGCTGTTGTTGTTGTTGCTGGGCGTTCATGGCGTTCGCGTACTGCAAGTGGCTCATGTGCTGTTGTTGCTGCGAGCGCATGGACGTGGTCGGGAACGCACTGAGCTCCTCGCTCTTGATGATCGGGCCGCCGCTGAACGAGCCACCACCCCCAGCGTGCATCTGCTGCTGGTGCATCTGCTGGTGCAGCATGTGGTGGTGGTGGGGCGGCGCCAGCATCATCCCGCCGCCGGCTCTCGGCGTCGACCCGCGGCCTTTGTCGCCGCCCTGCGCTGTGCGACGCGCGCCTTGGCCCTTGCGCACCCGACAGAGCGACTTCCAGCGGATCTTCACAGCGTCCTCAGTGCGTCCAGGGAGCATCGCAGCGATCGCAGACCAGCGGTTCCCGAGTCGGGACTGCGCTTCGAGGATGATCCGGTCCTCTTCTGCCGTGTACTCGCTATAAGACAGACAACAGCCACTGTCAGCACTCAGAGAGAGCGAGAGCCACACACAAAGTCCAATAACCACTCGACGCACCCGCGCACAATGCTCGGGTCCAGGTGATTGTACCAGCGCTCGCGGCACTGCTTGGACGTGCGGCCTGGGATGCGCGTAGCGACCTGTCCCCAGTTCTTGCGGCCCTCAGCTACGAGCTCTTTGAGCAGCTCGTCTTCGTCGGGGCGCCAGTGGCCCTTCACGAGCCCTGGCGCGAGCACTTTAGTCCACCGCTGCAGGCACTGCGTGTGGTTCCGACCCGGCACTTCCTCTGCAATCGACTTCCAGTTGCGCTCGCCGTGGCGGCCGACAGCTTCGCGCAGGCGGTCGTCTTCGTCCTGTGTCCAGCGCTTCGGCACGGCCTTGTCCTTGGACTTCATGATCTTGCGCACGGACGTCTGGGAGAGCGAGATCTTGCCATTCTCAGCCACGACGCACTGCACGTCCGGCTGCTTCTGTCGTGGTACGCCCTTGATCTCCGTGAACACGCGCTTCTGGCCGCCTGGCGCAGCACTTAAGCCAGTCGGCGCACTGATCGCATCCATAGATAGGCACGCTTGTGAGCACTCGCTCACTTGTCCATTCACTCAGCTACTCAATACAGGCACCCACACGAACGCACCCAGCAATCTTGGCGTCTTCCAAAGCGCTCTGTTCCTCGTCTTCTTCGTCGTCCTCTTCGTCGTCGTCGTCGTCTTCGTCGTCGTTTTCGTTCTCATTGTCGTTCTCGTCCTCATCAGAGGGCGGCAGGGTGCGTCCCGAGCCGCTGTCGGCTGTTGCTGCCGCCATTGGTTTGGTCACGGCGCCGCCTTGGCCCTCCGTGAAGAGCAGCTTGCCAAAGTCCGAGATGGACGACCGGCCCTCGGACTCGATCGGGAACGTGTCCACGAGCTCCGTCATGAGCTTCGAAATGGACTCGCGACTCACACTAATGCTCATCGCGGGGTGTGAAAAAAAAAATGGGAAATGCAGCGGTGGCGACGGCGTGCGACAAGCGATGGAGGCGAGCGGCGCCACGATGTCGTGCGCTCGGTGTTGCTCTGGTCGCTTGGTCGCTCGCTCAAAGGTGGAAGGAAGCAAACAACAGGCAAGCAGTGCAAAGCGTGGGTGCGTCAGGAGGGGAGGAGAGATGTGAAACTTAGTAATGTTTTTATTTATTATATTTACAAATAGAAGAAGCTGCGCTACAAAACTGTGAAAACAAATATAATGGGATTATCCGATGCATTCGGTATTTACAAGTGTTAACGTTAGTACGCCCTTCATTACTGACAATACAAAACTCTTCTTGACCGAACCGACTCCAACGAGAATCGAAAACACCACTGTACATTTTCAAGTAAGTTCGATACTTTCTCAAGAAACACACATTCCGATGTTCGTAGTTTTTCCAACATTTTGAAAAGAAAACGAACTCCACTCACCAGGCGACCTTTTGCCGCGAGCCGCCGCTGCTACCGTATCCTGCGAGAACGCGCTTCAACCAGAGGCGCCCGCCCATTCATTCGCCCATTCGCCCTCCTCTCGCTCTCTTCGCCCCACACAACACACACACGACAGCACCCGCCATGTCGTCTGCGTACGCATCCCGAGGTGGCGCAAAGGCCAAAGGCAACGCCAGCAAGAGCAAAAAATTCGAGCTCACGGAGGAGCAGAAGCAGGAAATCCGTGAGGCGTTCGACCTCTTCGACACTGACGGCTCCGGCACCATCGACGCCAAGGAGCTCAAGGTCGCTATGCGCGCACTCGGCTTCGAGCCGAAGAAGGAGGAGATCAAGAAGATGATCTCAGACATTGACAAGGACGGCTCCGGTACGATCGACTTCACCGAGTTCCTCGAGATGATGACGAGTAAAATGAGCGAGAAGGACTCGCGGGAGGAGATCCTTAAGGCGTTCCGGCTCTTTGACGATGACGAGACGGGCAAGATCTCGTTCCGCAACCTCAAGCGCGTGGCGAAGGAGCTCGGGGAGAACATGACGGACGAGGAGCTCCAGGAGATGATCGACGAGGCCGACCGCGACGGCGACGGCGAGATCAACGAAGACGAGTTCCTGCGCATTATGAAGAAGACGAGTCTTTACTGAGGCCGCTGGTCTCTTTGGGCGTCTCGTACTTAGCACCATCACACACGCTTCCCTTCCACCCACGTGTTCAACTTGGCAGTTCCAGTAGAGCAGCCCGATCTTCCCTCTTTCACCACCAGCGACTACTTTATGGAATGGAAATTCGGAAGACAGGATATGGAAAAAACAAGAGTGTGTGTAGCCATTCCGACTCTATTGCCTAAATGCGCACTCACTTTCCTTTCATTCACAACTCATCGTCATCCGAGAAGGCAAAGTCCTCGACCTGGTCCTCGTCGTCCACTGCCGCCACGGACTGCTTGAACTCGTGCAGCGACATCTGCTTCACCTTGGCGAACGTCTCTTCGTCCACGTCTTCGCCGCCGCTCTTTCGCGCGCGGCGACCAGCGATCGCATCCAGCTTGCGCTGCTTCTTCTTGCCAATCTTGACTGCTGGCGCCGCCGCCTCGCCTGGCTGCTTCCTCTCGCCGCTGTCGTCACCGTCACTGTCGCTGTCGCTGCCACCGTCGTCCTTCTCGTTCGCGTACGTCCCATGCGCCGTCGCCGTCGTCGTGAGCGTCTTCTTGAGCTCCGCAACGTCAGACGCAAACGCCTTTTGCACCGCACTCTCCCTCTCCGTCTTGAGGAACGCGTCCAGGAGCTCCACGTCCTTTGGCGCTGCGTCCAGCGTACTCCGCTTCGCGCGGATCCAGTCCGAGCGCTTCTTGAGGCTGTCGGCGACGCCGCGAGCGAGCGCAGCCCACTTAGGGATCCGGCACGTTTCGACAAACTTGCCGAGCGTGAGCAACAGCGGGACGGCGAACTCGGGGAAACCGACGTGGAACTTGTACACGTCGCACTCGCGCTGGAGGAGCTCAAAGAGCCGCGCGACCACGAGGTCGTGCACGCGCTTGCTCTCGACGCTCGACTTGGCGAGCTTCACACAGAGCGCCAAGTCGATCTCGCCCTGGCTCTTGGGCTCTTTCTTCGCGTGCCCGGCCTTCCCGCCACGGTACGATGTGCTGAACGGCGGCATCGCGAGCACTTCAAGCAGCACGGGGCTCGTCGGTACGAACGCGTCGGTCGCGAACGCGAGCTGCTGCAGGAGCTTGACGCAGTGGAAGCGGAGTGGAGCGAAACGGACAGTCGACGAGAGCCGGACAAGCGCAAAGAGCAGCTGCGCGAGTGGGTACACGAGCGCACGCAGCTGCGTTTCGCCTGGGTACGCGCACACGACAGCTGTCCAGACACGGAGCTGGTTGAAGAACTGCCAGTTGAGCACACTATGGAACGTCTCGGGGCTCGGCGACGTGATTGTCTTGCGCAACGCGAGAGCGAGCTGCCGGATGTAGATGAACGCGTGCTGGTACGCGCTCGCGAGGTCGATGCCGTAGAGCTCGACGACGCAGTTCCCGAGCAGGACGTGATGCGACAGCGTCGCTTCGTTCGTGAACTTGGTGTTGCGCATGTACGTGATGTAGATGCCTTTGAGCGCGAGCTCGAGGAACGGGAACGGCAGCTGGAGCGCGAGGTCCCGGATGCGCACGAACGCGAGCATACACACGCTCGTGTTCAGCGACTTGGCCCAGAGCTTGAGCAGCGCTTTGAGCAGTCGACGCGCGGTCTTTGGACACGGCGCGACGAACGGCATGTAGTGGGCGAGCTCGCGGAGCACAAAGAGCTGCACGTCTTGGCCAGTGGTCTGCTCCAATAGGTAGCAGACGCAGCTGAAGAAGCGCCGCAGCAGCAGCGCGTACTTCTTCCACTTGCGCTCGTCGACTTTCACCTTCGTGGGCGGCTCATTCGTGTCGTGGTCGTCGTTCTCGTCCTTCTTAGCGGCGACGTCCGCGTCTGCTCCTACGAGACGCGCGAACGCCACGTGGGACTTGCGGAACACGCTGAGCATCAGCCGGTTGTACACAGTGCTGCTCTGGATCTCGTACATGATCTCGCCCTCCTTGTTCGAGTCTGCAGCGTCGCTCGAGCGGCACGCGTCGCTAAAGATCTTCATCATGCGGCGCAGGCCCGCGACCGTCGGCTTCTCGTACGCCTCCTTCTCGGTCTTCACGAGCAGCGCCATGCTGAGTGTCGTGCGGCCGGCAGTCGTGGCTTCCTCCGTCTCGAGTGGCGTCGATGTAGCCGCTTCATTGTCCTCGCCGTCGTCGTCGCCATCGTTCTGCTGTTTGTCATCGTCGTCCTCGTCGTCGTCGTCGTTCATGTCGCCGCTCGGGAGCTCCGACATGTACCGTGGGTCGAGCGCGTCCTCGTCCTCCTCCTCGCTGCTGCTTTCGCCGTCCATGACGTCATCGACGTCGTCCTTTCCACTGACTCTGCCCATGCTCTTCGCACTGCGGCCAGTGTCGTCGTCGTCGTCGTCCGAGTGCCCATCACCGTCGTCCGCAAAGTCGTCGTCGTTCTCAGCGTCCGAGTCGAGGAAGTCGGCGTTCAGAAAGTCGTCGACGTCCATTTCGTCCATGATGTCCGTGTCGCCTTTGCTGCGCTTGGCGCTCGAGGACTCGGCATCCGTTGCGGCCGCGCCCGCCTTGGGCTTGCGGTCGCCATTGTTAGCGGCGCCGCCCTTGCCGCCTTTGCGACGCTCACGCTGCGACTGCACTTTGCGGCGCTCGTTGCGCTGCTTGAGCTTGTGCGCCAGGTGGCCCTTGGCGATGAACTTGGCCTTCTTCTTGTTCGCGCCCATGCTTATCTGTCTGCTTGCCTGCTCACGAGAAGCGCTTCGTGGTGCGGTTGCTCGAAGGTGGGCAATGGTGGTTGGCTCACGACTGACTGGCTGGCTGGCAAGTGCACTTTTGTTTGGTAGCGCTAGATCACAACTAAAATTGAACCAATTAAGTGCGGTGAATGGGCATAATGTGATAGAGTTACAAGTTGTTTAGTTGGGTTGTGCAATTAGTGACTTACCGCCTAAATCGGACTTTACCTTGCTAATCATACACGATGTGCGGTTTTTGTGCGGGAGAGAAAATCAATACTGGCAACTTTGACAGATGGCATCAAGCGAGTTCAGTTGTGCGGGAGATGTTATAAATGGTTGGTGTGCGTGGGCTTGGATGTGCTGTCTTTGGTTCAGCTACGACATATAGGACTTGGTGAACGTACCTTTCGACAAGAGCTCCGCAAGAGCAAGAGCTCTTGAAGACTGCGCAGTCCAGAAAGGGTCGTTGTCATCGTTGCAGTTAGCATGGCTCGAAAGAAACTTGAGTGCGACAAACACCGGATGTCAAACTTTTACATTCGACTTGCAGCATCCAAATCCGTAATACAGTGTCGAATACTTAGACACGTTTTCCTGTCGCCAAGTTGTAACCTCATTTTTATCACGCTGGCCAGGACCTCTGTCTCCGTGAGTAACCCAATCATACAAACTCGCATACAAACCAGCACACATCCAGATCCAAGCTCGCCTGTCATTTCCCCACTCGCCCACAGCTCACGCAGCGAGCGGGCCCCTCAGCCGCGACCGAGGAGGACAAGGGAGTCACGGAGGCATGGGCGCTGCACTCGTGAAGCGCTGCTTCGCGGCCGACGATGCGCTCGACGGTGGCTCCACGCTTTCCACAGGCCGTCGTCACTCGCCGCTCGCAGCCGCCACTCCCGTGCGTGCACAAGACGCCGCCGCTCTCGCGCGCCGTGCGCGGCAGCTGCGCCAGCTCGAACTCCAGATGCAGCAGCTCAAGCAGCTCAGCTCGAACGTGCACACGCCGCTCTCACGCTCGCTGGCGTCGTCCTACTCGACCACCATGTCGGAGGGCTCGTTTGTAGGCTCGCAGAGCTGTGGGGACGCGTACACTGCCGCCAGCGCCGCTACTCTCGTGCACGAACGCTCGCAGCCGCAGGACGACGACATCCTCGACATGGTCATGGCGAACGCTGGGCTCGCGTTCCACCCGCGTCAGCAGTGGCGAGGCGCTCCATCGCAGCGCCGCAGTACGCAGCAGTCGACATCGCTCCCAATCGCTCCAGACGGGGCGACGCCGGCGTCCGCGCCGCCAGCTGCGCGTCCCTCGCCAATGCTCCGCCGCAGCTCGACGAACTCGTTCCGGGCTCTGCTGCCGGACACGTACGTCCTGCAAGAGGTGCTTGGCTCTGGCACAACCTCCACGTGCTACCGCTGCGAGCGGCGTGCTGACGGGGCAGCGTTCGCGTGCAAAGTGATTGACAAGCGACGGCTCGCGCTGTCGACGCGCCAGCGTCACGACATTGCGTTCCAATTGCGGCGGGAAGTCGATGTGCTCAAGCGTGTGGACCACCCAAACATTGCGCGGCTCGAAGAAGCGTTTGAGAGCGACGCGTACCTGATTCTGATCATGGAGCTGCTCGACGGCGGCGAGCTCTTTGACGCGATCGTTGAGCGCGGCCGGTTCTCGGAACGCGAAGCTGTGCAAGTCGCGCGTGCGGTGCTCTCCGCCATGCAGTACATGCACTCGCTCGGCGTCGTCCACCGCGACCTCAAGCCTGAGAACATGCTGTTGGCAGCGGCGCCAGTGACTGGCGACGACGGGGAAGAGGTGCTGACAGTCAAGATCATTGACTTTGGCTTTGCCAAGTTCCTCGCGGGCGAGCACGCGACCACGACGTCGTTCCTCGGCACGGGCGGGTACCTTGCGCCGGAGATTTTGATGCACCACCCGTACACGGCGGCAGTTGACATGTGGGCATTCGGCGTGCTGCTGTACCTGCTGCTCTGTGGACGGGTACGTCTCGTTGCTTTGCTTGCTGTCCATGTGGGTGGTGGTGGTGCTGTGGAAAGGTGTGAGGGAGGAGCTGACGGATCACTGTCTGGCTTGTGATGATGGATGACCTACAGCTCCCGTTTGCGGCGTCGACTCAATTGCGGCCAAACCAGAAGATCACGTCGCTGTATCGGCTGACGTTCCCGTCCAAATACTGGGCGGACGTGAGTCCAGAGGCGCGCGACCTCGTGCAGCGCATCCTCGTGCTCAACCCGCGCAAGCGGCTCAGTGCCAAGGTGCGTCCGCCACCTGTGCAGTTTTATTGTGAAGTATTTGAATTTCCCAGAATCCTACTTTGCAAGAACTGACGATGCGGCCGGACGCATGCTGTGTTGCTCTGTGACGACTATCAGGACGCGCTTCGCCACGTGTGGTTGCAGTGAGCGGCGCCCGCTTCACCTGCTACTCTTCTTCCCCTATTTATTCGCGACTCCTCTCGTAACTCGCATCTCGACGTCTTGAGGCGCGTGCGACAGCGAGCAAGACGAGCAATGCCTTCAGCCAAGTGTCCACGTAGGGACGGGCCGAGCGCACACGCTTGTAAATCGTTAACGCACCCGCAGTGCCTCAGCGCGATTGAATAGCGCTCGCCTCGTTGCCATCCCATCGCGTGAACGTACGACAGCTTCCACTCGTCTCCCTGTTATCATCTGCAGCCGGCACTCAGACAGTGCATCAGTTTTTGTTTATCTGTTGGTGCTGCTCAAGAGAAAATCTTTTCTCGAGCAAGTCGCCGCACCTCTCAATCTCTTACTCAATGGACCCGAACAACATGCTCGCCCTGAATGTCTTGACATTACGCTGGAAGATGAGTTCTTCTTGATCAGCTCAGTTGAAGGCTGCAGCAGGCAGAGGACCTCCCTCACTCTCTTTCTCACTCTCTCCCTTTGTCAAGTCAGCTGGGAGCAAATTGCAAGAAGCAATGGTCCAACAGTGAACACAGTGAACACTTTTTAAAGTTTAAAAAAACTACACTGAACAGTGACAGCCTCAGATGCTCTCAGTGCCTCCAAACGAAGTGCTGCTGCAGCCCCTCAAGCGCACTGGATGATGTTGCATGCATAGAGTCGCTCGACATCGCCTGCCAGTCCTTCAGAGTCAACATGTGGCTCGTGTCGAGCTGAAGCCGAAATGCAGCGAAACGCCATCGAGCCTCGAGCGCCAGCATGCCAGCGGTGTCGACTCGGATGGCCGCTTCTTCACACTGCAGTTGCCGTAGTCGCTCTTGAATGTCTGACTCTCTCGTCGCCGTTGAAATGTAAGCGAAGCTCTCTTCGCATCGGAGCTTGTCCAGCTCGGACTCAAGCTCTTGCCATTCGCGACCAAGAGTGTCGAGAAGGACCTGTACAGTAGATAGTATCATCGTCGTCAGCACCTCAGCTACAGTAAGTTTCGGTCACAGTAACAACCAGACTTTGAGCGACGTACTCGCTTGCGTTCGCGGTATCTGCGCTCGTATTCGCGCTGGCGGATACGACGAGCTTCAGCCTGCAGACGACCATCGCTCTGCTCCTCTGTCGCTTCGCACACTGGAGCGTCGAGAATAAACTGGAGACTCGCTTTGTCGATCGCATGTGCGCCATGTCCTTCGTCTTGAGACTCCGTTGCGTCAGGAAAACAGTACCAGGGAGTTGGCGCTAGCGAGCAAATCGGCGCACTCGCAAGTGGGTGGTGGATCTCAATCCTGACGAGCGCACGCACGCAGACACACAGAGACGCTGTTAGAGCAACGCCGCAGTCTCGGCATCCAACAAGCTATACTCACATCGCCTGCTCGCAGCGCTGGAAATCGCGCAATGAGCGAAGAAAGCCGATGCGATGGAAGCACCGAGGTGTCAGCACTCAGCCGTGCACATGTCCGCACAACCCAAGTTGTGCAACTGATGAGTATGCCAAGATGAGCAAGCCAACCTTGAAGTCGTCTTTTGTAACCATAGGAAGCAGCTTGGTAAAAGGCAAAGCACACTGAAACCTTGGCGCCGCATAGGTATCAGTATATGAGTCAGTTGGTTGTCATCATGAAGATGCGTTGAGTGGCTGCAGTCATTGAGTCTGACCACACGAAAGTCTCGCATTAGGTGGCTGACTCAGAAGTGAACAATATTTACGGCAGTTTTTGCTGATTGTTGCTCGTATTTTCTGCTGACAAAAATCTATATACCGTATTCCTCATGTCAAAGGCGGCCACATGTCATTGGTGGCATGTCATGATTCTAGCTGGAAAAATGTTCAGAATTAAAATGTATTCCTTGATACCATTGGTATCAAGATAGCATTCTCATACATTTGGCTAACACTTCACAATCCTATTATTTCTTGTCATAAGCGATGATATAGATTATCAGAGGGATTTGGTATTTTATGTGCACAGCGGGCCGCCAATGACATCCTATATATCAACGCTAGCACCGCGACCACCCGCGGTTTCTTCTCTACCGCGCTCTCTATAGAAGCTAGCACCGCGACCGGTCAGTCCTCGGGACACCTGTTCCGATTTTAGGGGTT
>JAASGD010001295.1:0-11650 GCA_023334115.1 Globisporangium megalacanthum | reverse complement strand
CGCCACCGACGTCCGAGTCGCCGCCGCCGCCAACGCAGCCAGCGACCCGGACCCCAGCTCCTAACGCCGACAAGTCGACGACACCACGACCGACCTTGTCACCGACCGACGAGGACAAGGCCGCGAGAGCGCCGACAATCAAGACGTCGACGACAGCGCCGGTCTTCACGTCTGTGCCGTCGCTGACTGACGACGACGGCGGCGCCGGCACCGTGACGTCTCCAGATCTGAGTACGCTCGATCCGATCGTCGGCGACCTTCCGCGCTCCGCCAGCGACGGGAAAGCGAGCAGCAGCAGTACGAGCAACAAGAAGACGAGCGGTGGGTCCGTCGTCGAGAACGACACCAAGTCGGGGCACGCGTCGTCGCCAATCAGCGGCTTGAACCTCGCGATCATCGGCGTCGGCGTCGTCGGGGTCGTCGTCGCGTCGCTCTTCTTTGTGCGCTCGCGACAGATCAACCGACGCCTGAGCAAGAGCCGTGACAGCTCCCAGCAGCGCGCGCTCGACGAGTTCTTCCAAGCAAATGTCGGCACGACGGCGCCCGCGACAGGCCTGCCGCGCCACTTGCAGTCGAGCGCGTCCATGTCGCAGTACGGCAGCACCCGGAGTCGGAACGCAGGCACGTTCATGAGCGAGCAGCTCGCGTCGGCGCACGAGCGATCTGGTGTCGGCGTCGCTGGCGCGGCGGGGAGTCGAACGACAGCGCCGGGCGGTCGGTTCGACGACTCGGTCCTGCGTGGCACAGCAGCGTTCCGGCTGAACGGACCGCTGCCGCCGTCGCCGGCTGACCCGCGACTCACGGGCTCGGACCGTTCGAGCAGCGAGCCCGACAGACGCGACGACGACGGCATCAGCTTCGTTTCGACCGGTTCGTCGGCGTCGCGGTTCGACGCGGACACGAACTTCTCGGTTGAGTCGACAACGTACGGGTCGGTGCTGTCGATCGGGGACTTCCGGTCCACGGACGGTGCGGCGTCGATGCTGTCGGGCACGGACGGCGACCGTCGGAGCACCGCGGTGCACAGCGACAGGAGCGCGTTCTCCGTGTATATGAAGTCGTCGGCTGGCAACTCGGCGGACCTTGGCGCGGACTTTCGGCTTAGTAGTGGCGTGTACTCGGTCGAGGACGTCGCGTCCCGGAGCTCCCGGGCGTCGTCGTTCTCGTCGTCGCGCGCACCGAGCACCGCGGCCCGGAGCACGCTCCCCCGCACGTTCTCCCACGACAGTTTGGTGTCGCGAAGTACCGGTAGTTCGGTCCGCAGCAGCGGCCGACTGAGCAGCAATGCGTTCAGTATCGTGAGCTCCGACTCGCTCGCACTCGGCAATGACTCAGTGTACCGCATGTCGGAGCTCAGTGAAGGCTCGCTCTAGGACTAGGGCTCGCTGCCGACAGAACGTAGTAGTGGACTGTCGATTTGTGTCAGGTCGACAGTGATGAATGTTACCGGTATTTTCATGGTGAATATTACCGGTATTTTCAGCCACCAGTGGACATACGGTAGTACAGTATGTGGGCCACCAGAGCAGCGTGTATTACGTCGTCACGCTCTCCCCGACCTGTCTGGGACGCCTTCTGGGCTTCACAGCTGGCGGTTGGGGTTCTACGGTGCGGCCGAGGCGGTCGCGAGCACTTGGGCGATGCGGTCGCGTGCTGCGAGGCCCTTGACGCCCAAGTCGCTCTCTTTCTTGAGGCCCAAGAGGTAGTTGTCGAGCCCGCCGGCCTTGTCGATACAGCGCAGCGTGTGCGTCGTGACGTTCAGGCCGATCTTCTCGTCCAGCGCCTCCGAGTACAAGTGCTTCCACTGGTGGTTCACTTTCCAGTCCCGGCGCGTCCTGGAGCCAGCCACACAAAGCACATGTGAGTATACAAACGTCAAGTGTGAACACGTCGCACCACCACTGGCGAAAAACAACGACAAGACGGACGCACTTGCGCTTGGAGAAGCTCACGTTGTTGCCGAATGACTTGTCGCGGCCAGCGAAGAGCCCGCGGGCGGCGCGTCCAGAGACGTGCTTGGGCGTGGGGCTGCGCGTCGTGGCGTCCAGCGCTGCCAGCGCCACGGAGCGCGTGAAGACCGACATTGGAGCTCTGCGATGGAATTTGTGGGCGAAATGGGCGAAGTGGCGCCCACTCATTGCGCAAAGAGCTCATTTAGGCCATCAAAACTGTATTAGGGGGAAAACCCTATTTAATTTATGGGTATGCTTTCACTGCTCCTGATATCACATGGCCCATGAAACTTCATGAGTGTGGACGATGGACGGAGCGTGTGTGTGTGTGTGTTCTGTTGTGGTGCTGGGTCGTATGCTCACACTTAGCGCAACCGTGAAGAAGTGCGCGAAATCGACGTGTTCCGTGTCAGCTTCGCGCGAGAACTGTAGTATGGGGTCTTTGGTACTAGTTGAGGATCTATCTCCAGTCAGCCACAACGGCCTCAGTGCCACTTGCTCCCTTTGAAACCAGCGCCTGAAGCCACCATCACGTCTGTTTCTTTCCCTCCCTGCCCACGTTCCAGCAATGGCGACCACTCCAACGAGCGACGCTGCGCCGTCGATCAAGGCGATCCCGGAAGTCCGCGTCATCTCGATCCGCGCGACACTCGAGAACTACCGCGCGCAGGCGGCGCTGTGGGCAAAAACCACTGCGTTCTGCAAACGCCACAGCATTGCGATCACTGGCGCATGCTTCACAATGCACTACAACAAGGACTGCCAGTCGACAGACGTGGACCTCGAAGTCTGTATCCCGATTGCTGTGGACGCGATAGTGCCACCGCTGTCGGCCGCACACGCGAGTGCCGATGCAGTGTGGGGCGACATCAACGTGCGCATTCTCCCAGCAGCGGAGAGAGCAGCGGCGATGACGCACGTCGGCAGCTACAGCGGACTCCCAGCGGCGTACCGCACGTTCTATAGCTGGATCAAGGCGAACCAGTACGAGCCGACTGAGTGTGTGCGTGAGGTATACGTCGTCATGGACGGCGCTGACGGGTCCGAGCACTCGAACGTGACGGAGCTCCTCCTGCCCATCGCCTGAGTCACAGGCTCAAGGACTTCCATGGGTGGTAATATTGCCAGTCCCCACGAACGCTGGTTGACAGCACTCTATAAGAGCCCCTAACCGCTAGGCAAGCGAGTTTCGACGACTCTTTACCGCGTTCTTGTCTGCCGCTCGTTCGACAGCTTGGAAACAAGAGCAAGCGGCTAAACCAGCTCGAGCAACCATGCAATGAAAGAAAGCAACAATACAATCGATTGCTACACTGTCTTCAAAGAGCAAGTCGTGGACATTGTTGCTGGTGGATGAAACGGAGGCTGGTCCGCGCCTTTGCGTGACTGAGTTTGCTGAGTCCGCGCGAGATCGCGGAGCAGGGCGACGTGCTGCGTCATGAGCCATTTCCACACACCGAGGCGGGAAGACCTGGAATTCCGACCAAACTGACGCAACGAACCTGATCTTCCACAACAACGGCTCGAAGTTCCGAGACGCCTAATGACTCAACGACTTCGACATGCACACCACACCACCACCATCACGACCGTCCCACTTTCCAACTCTCCCACTTGGACACACCAACACCCCCCCAGCCGCTCTCAACGCAACACCCTGAATGAACTCGGAGCTCCCGACTCCGACGCCAGGTCCACCGCAAACGCCGAGTCCCGTGCGGACGCGACGGGCGCCAAGCACTCCGAACCGCGACAGCGGCAGCTCGCGCAAGTGGGCGAAGCACTGCGGCTGCACGGGACCGTGTGAAGCCGAGCTCTTTGGCAGCGACGACAGCGACTGCGACACCTTTCGCGACGCCGAACGCACCCAGCTCTTGCGATGGCGACTGCGCGACAACGCTAGCGACAGCGGCACCGACAGCAGCAGTGGCTGCGGCGCTGGTAGTTGCCAGCAAAGTGCTGACATGGTCGTCCTCACGTGCGAGTCTGACGACGCTACGAAGCCTACGTCCCGATCGCCGCAGCCGCCCATGTTGTTGCACTACCTCCTGGGCTTCTAGAGCCGACAACGTGCCCTATCAACGTGAGTGAGTGAGCTGTCAACATACGACAGCAGTAGGAAACACAGTCTAAAGTACGTTTGGCGCTCGGACGAAGCTCCGAGACGCCTTGTTGTTTGCGTCTTTAGCAGCTCTGTCGACATTCTCCAGTTCAACTGAGCCCCTCTTCACTCAAAGCTCGACAACCCTGTCGTCCCGCCGTCTCCACGCCGACAGCGACAGCGACAGCGGTCCGCAGCAAGATACCCGCTGGGAATAGCTGCGTGCGAGCGATCCGACAAGGAAATAGCCACCTCAGCAGCGTCTCTGGGCCAAAGCCGACGCCGCCAGACCCACACTGTGCGATCGCGACGGGACTTCGACTTCCGCGCGCCAGCACCCACTCGCACCCCCACGCTGGCCCGCGGTCAGTCGGCCGCTCGCTCTCGACATGCTCGGCACCAAGGTCGGGCTGCACCGGAAGCACGAGCACTCCGAGTCGGACCCGCATGGGACGCTCACAGACATGGGCGAGAGCGACACGAGCTACAACGCGATCAACATCCAGGACGACGACAACGACGGTGTCGCAACCACATCCAGGGACGGTGAAGACGACTCGGACGCAGTCGCGACCACGTCGGACATCCGCGTCATCTCGAAAGACCGCTCCAAGGCCAACTTTGAGGTCGACCCACGCGACGTCGACGCCGACAGCTCGGGCGACGCGATGACGAGAGAGCGCCGGCTGACGCTCAAGCAGCTCGAGCGCTTTCGTCGCGCGATGGCCAAGCGCTCGCGACGTGGGTCCCGCGCGAGCCCTCGCTGGGGCCACAACGGCCAGAGCCAGGTGGTGTGATGAGCGCGCGTGCTTGTCGTCGATGGTTTGTCTCTAACACTGTTGGCAACGCTGCGGCTGTTCAGGGAGGCGACGACGCCGAGTTCGACGACCTCTTTAGCGACTCGAAGCTCGGGTCCTGCAAGGAGGTGACGTCGACGAGAAGCGCACTTGATACGACACGTTCAAGGGCTTAGGCGCTCATCTCACTCACTTCCCACCACTTCGTCTCGCTTGTGTGTGTCAGCTCCGCTTCACGAACTACCCGTGGCCGCTCTGGATCTTTGGTGGTGTCGTGCTCATCGCAACGACAGTGTTTGTCGAGCGCATCCACGCCAACTCGCTCGGCGCGACTGCGAGCGCGCACCAGGACTGGTGGAAGTACCTTGTCGCGCTGCTCGTATACCTCATCGGTGTCGGCTTCATCGCGAACGGCCGCGTCGAGACGTTCGTCATGAGCAAAGAGCAGGGCCGGCTGCTCATCCGCTCGACCAAGCCGCTCTGTGTCGTCGCGAAGTTCCGCCGCGAGCGTTGCGTCGACCGCGAACTGCGCCACATTGCCGACATCCGCGTCGAAGCGTCGGGCGAGTTCAGCGGCGAGATCGACACGCGCAGCTACAAGATCCACTTTGAGTTCGAGGACGGTTCGCACGCGACTGCGCTCGAGCTTCGGTGCAAGAAACGCACGCTCGAGCGCTGCCGCATCATCAAAGACTTTCTCTTCTCGTGCGTCGCTGCGTCGGTCACGGCGTCGTCGCCTGTCGCATCGCCGACACGCGCTGTCGCGCTGAAGGAGATACTGTCTGCGGTACCGGGCTCGTCGCTGCCACGCAAGAACACGGGCGCGACAGCCCCGCCAGAGCCGGCTCCACACACGCTGCACAGTGTCGGACGACAGTAGGGAGGATCCGACAGCTCGACAGTTCGACAGCTTGGTTCTCTTTCATTATGAGGTCGTACAGGAGTGGGGGGCGACCTGCGATTACCTACGTGCCAATGACTTTCGCTGCTAGTGGGTGTTGTTGTGGCTGTCGCGACGTGCGAACTGTGGCGGTTCGCATTCGTGGCTCCTGGTCTGGACGACTGACACACTAGGAGAACGAGACTCTTGTCTACGACAGCGACTGACCGTACGCTTTGCTTCCTTCGTCCATACACACATACCCAGTAAGAAGGGGGTTCCAACTTGACTCTCTGCTGCTGCTTTGCCCGACACGCGCCACCTCACGTGCTCTCTCACTCTCTCTCGCTGTCGGGTCTTGAAAGACGGGAAAAGGCGTGGCCTTAGACAGCAGGCAGCAGCGCCTTTGGCTGCTTGAACATGATCACGACAGCAGTCACGTTGTCTGTCGATCGCTGCTGGAAGATCGCGTGCTCCACCATCGCCTGTCGCCACGACACGCAGTCAGCACCAGCCAGTAGGTGTCGACAGAGCCTCAGAGAGAGAGGCACTCGCGAACGCACCTCCACTGCCCGCTGAATATCGTGCAGCTCCGCCAGCTTCTTGTGCAGGAAATCCACCGCGTCCTGGTCCTTGAGCACGTCAAAGAGCCCGTCGCTCGCCAGCAAAACGAACTCGTCGTCGGCTACGTCAACAAGCCACCCCATCAGCTCCCAGTTGGGTTGGCGACCCCTCACCGCCTCCCTCTATCTATCGGTTCGGTTGCGCACCTGTGAGCTCAGTCGTCGTGACTTCCGGTGTCGCGATCACGAGTGGCCCTTTCAGGATGTCGTTCGGGTTCACGGGGAGCTCCTGCGAATCGTAGTCGCTTCGGGGCTTCGACGCTGCGTCGACCGCTCGTGGCGGCGGTGGCTCGGGCACGTCAAACGTCTTGAATGGCGAGTCGCCGAACGCCCGCGAGACGGCGAGTTCGCCCATGATGCGGCCGTGGATCACAAAGCCGCCCGTGTCGCGTATCCGCTGCGCTTCGTCCGGACGACTCGGCTTGTGGTCGTTCGAGAGCCGCACGGCGACACGCTTGCGGCTCAGCACGGTCCGCGAGTCGCCGACGTTCGCGACAAAGAGTTGATTGCCTGCGACAAGCACTGTCGTCGCGGTGCTGCCAGCCTGGGGCCGTGTGGACTCGCGCAGGAACTCGTCGTCCGTCTTCTCGAACGCGGCAATGAGACGCTGACGGACCATCGCGTGGACAGCGTCACGGGGCAGCGACGGGAGCGGGTCAAACTGCTTCTTCGTGAAGCGGAACTCGTCAATGACGTTGTGGTGCAGCGTGTCGCCGAGGAACGACGACGCTTCAGCGCCGCCGTGGCCGTCGTAGACTGCAAAGAACGACTGCGGGTGGAGCCCGAGGCAGCTGAGCGCTTCAATGTTCAGGTCCTGAATGATCGTGTGCGCGTCTTCCATGTACTTGCGCGCGCCCATGTTCGCGTGCACGCCAAAGTCGAACCGGTTGACTGTCAAGCACGTCTGCGACACGAGCAGGTCGTCGCCAATCTCGAGCCGGTACGGCTCTCCGTACGGCCCGACGAGCTTCATGAACGTGCCGTTCGTTGACCCGAGGTCGATCAAGTAGAACTTGTGCGTGAGCTCGTCGAACCAGATCGCTGCGTGTCGGCGCGAGAGCTCGCCGTCGCCCGCGTGGATCTCGTTCTCTGCCGACCGCCCAATGCCGGCGCCGTCGGCTGTGACGGTGAACGCCACGCCGTGGAGCTTCCCACCGACCGCTTCGAGCTCGAGCGTGCGGTCGCTCTCGTGGAACGCGACGACGCGAAAGTCCGACTTGCCGGCGCGAAAGACCACGCCCGGGTCGAGCGGCCACTGCATGCGTCCGCCGTCGTCGCCGTCCGCGTCGTCCAGCTCTTCGCAGCTCGGTCCGAGCCGCACGAACGTGCCGCTGTTCGGGTTCCCACTCTCGGTCGCGTCGTCGTCGCCGCTCTGGAGGTAGAACCCACCGCGGGAGTACAAGACGCGGGCGTGCGCGACTTTCTTCATGAGCTTGTCGGCTGGGACACTCGCTGTGTTGGCCGGTGCCGCGTCGCGACCGATCGTCCCGCCGTCCGGGCCGAACCGGAAGCTCGTGACCGCGTCGTCGTCTGTGAATGCAGTCATCTTGAGCACCACGTCGGTCCAGACGTGGTCTGGGAAGACGTGGCCCTGGTACTCGGACACGACGAGCGCTTGCTCGTCGTCGATCGCACTGTGGAAGCTGCTGTTGCTCAGCGGGTCGGACGCGACGCCTGCAAGCGGCAGGTCGTGGTCGCCAGTCGCGGACGCGGCTGCAGTCATGTACGTCGACCGTTCTGCTGTCGGCGAGAGCGGGAGACCGCTCGCGTCGACGCTAAAGGGCTCCATGGGACTCCCGACGCTGCTACAACTCGACGTCGACGACCGCAAGAGCCGGTGGACGCCCGAGTTGCGCTGCCGGCCGAAGCTCAAGACTTTGCTCGACTCGGACGAGACTGTCGTTAATTTCGATTATTCACACAAAGACAGCGCAAGTGGATGAGAAATTCGGCCATGGTTCACAGAAAAACTGCACAGTAGATGATAATCCAGAGACATGATGACGTACGGGGAGCGTCGAGCAGCACCGTCGTGGAGCGGCGGCGGTGGAGTTCGAGGTCGTCGTACTTGCGCAAGAGGCCGCCTGGCGAGCGACGCGTGGGCACGTGAGACGATGGGTTAGCACCGACACAGCAGCACGCGAGCAGCCGCTGCTTAAGCCAGTGCTGCACAGGCGTGGCGGTCGCAAACAACGCTCGGGGTGGCGGTGGCTCTGGCTCCCGTTCCGTGCGCGTCCACGTCCCCCACCACGTGGTTGGCTGCGGCGCGTGGGTCTCATCTACGCTCCATTCAGCCATTCAGTCATGTGCGTCACACTCTCACACGCTACAGATAGAGGCGGAAGGGTGGCTGCGTGTGTAGCTCGCCCCCGCCCGTCGTTCGCCCCGCCCGTCCCACTCGCTCGCTCGCATAACGTGTCGACAGGAGGCGCGTGACGGGCGGGCATGCGCGACTGACGAGGTACTAGGTACGAACTAGTACACAGGACGGAGCTGTGGGTCGGATCGTGGTGGTGGTGGTGGGGGACGGACGTGACGCGACGTGACGGGAGCGCGGAAGCCACCAGCGTAACCACACCAGAAGCTATCAGACGGACAATGTACGCACCGTACTGGCCGTCGTTCATCTTGAGCGTCTGGACCTGCTCGCCAACGACCGTCGAGTCTGCCATGGTGTCGTGGCCGTCCTGTCGGCACACGGCGGTGGTGGTGGTGGCGGCTGAGCGGAGGGTGGAAACGCGAGAGTGTGGGCGATGGCGATGGCGGCGGCTCGAGGTGGGCGGCGCCAGAGTTTGAGTTCTGTGTGTGTTTTGTTTGGTTTGGCTTGTTTGATTCGGAAGAGACGTCGATCTGGACAAACTCAGAGATGATCTGAGCGCGTCAGAATAACAGGCGCGAGAACGCGGCGGCAGAGAGTCTGAGTCCGTCCCGAGTTTTGGAGAAAGCAGCACATTTGCACTTGATTAAAGTATGAGGTCGGGTTGTGTGGGGTAGACTGTTTTATGCCCCAGGGGCGACTCCAAGCTGGTCTTCCTCACATGGCTCCACTCTTGGCACCTTGCTTGCCAACGACATCCGCTGCGTGTGCATATGCACGTCCGTCCAGTTTGCTTGTAACTACTGGAACACTGGCTTTGGTTGCCCCCACTTTCGCCTCACACTTTCTTTCGCGCCTGCAAGCACCAGCTCAGAACCAAATGGTATGTGTACAATCTGTTCACACAGAACAGTCTGTTCGCACTCGACAGATTTGAGCGTGGGGCTTCGTTGTGCGTCTCGGTCCCGCCTCATCACTCGGTTGCCCTCTGTGGGCTGGAAAGAGGTCGATTTCGTGTCGATCATGCACGCATGTCGTTACTGTGGTTCACTTGGTGTGTGGTGATCAAACGAAGCGATGGGAACTACGTAGTGGCTTTGCTTTGAGATCGCGAACGCACTCCATGAAACCAAACCACGACACCACACACACACTATGAAACACCGCCTTGGATGCTTGATCCTGACCTGTTTCGAGGTGTCAATGTTGGGAGAATCACTGCCAACCAGTGATTTATTTCACTACACTCGACCTCTCCCGCAGAGCTGGCTCACACCACACTCCCTCGCTTGAAGAGAACGAACGAATGCTCTCTTATTGACTCTGACGACATGGCTCCAGGTCCCCGTCGTCATTCTGGACGCTCGTGACACACAATCACTAATTCAAACTAAACTCTGTTGTTACCAGTCGACAACCAAACTGTCGTCGTGAGGAGCGTGCACTGCCCGCGACTCTCATACTACAACACACCCACTTCCCACTTTTGCCTATAGCCTATCTCCCTATACTATACCCTCCTCACACTTCGTAGCTGCTCGTGCTCGAGAACGACGACGCCAGGTCGCCACGGTCGCTGTCGTCAAAGTCGTAGCTCCCGTCAATGTCGTCGCCGTCCGAGCTGGAGCTCGAGAACGAGTGCACGCCGCCACCGCCACTGCCGTTCGCTGCGGCCACGACGACGCCCGCATACGAATCTTCTCGGTAGCTCTCGTCGTCTGCACCAACGTCGCTGAACACGTGGCTGTCGAAACGCTCCAAGTCCGACATGGCGTACTCGTTCAAGTCACTCGTACCGGTACTCCGGTCTCCATAGTCGGCCGACAAGTGCGCCAGGAGCTCACTGTAGCTTGACACGCTCGCGTCGTGGTCGTGCAGACCGGTCGACGCGACCGACTCTTGGCGCTGTCGTCCAGACGCCAAGAGGAGCGACCGGTGACTGTCGATGTCGATCACTGACGACTCGCGGCCCTCGGACCCGATCGAGAACGCAGCCGAGCGATTCGACTCTGCACGGGCCCGACCGGCTTCGTCCGCCCACTCGCGACCGCTTGCGTCATAGTCCGAGTCGAACGAGAGCGGCGCGACCTCGTGGTCGTGCAGATCTGAGTAGGAATCTAAATCTGAATCGGATTCTGAATCCGAGCCAGTGACGTCGTTCAGCGGACGCACGACCGTCGCGTGACCTGGCGAGAGCGGACTGAGTGGCCGGTTCGGGTCGTAGAAGACGGACCGGGACGAGCTCGGGTCCGTCGCAGTCTGGACCGCATAGTTCATGCTTGCACCACCGTTGAACGAGTCCGCGAGCCCGCCACCGACAGTCGCGATGTCGCTGAGCGGCGTGAGCACGTCGAACGCTGGGTCGTTCAGTGTCACGCGGTCGCTCGACGCTCGGTGGGCGCGTGGACTCACATCGCTCCGTCTCTGCGCACCTCTCGCCAGCGGCGGCCCTGTGGTTGTCCCCGTCCGCCCATTCGCGACGCCGCCTAAGTACGCGTCGTACCCAGGCGGACGCGGCGACAGCTGCTGGTACGGTTCGTGCAAGCTCGACCGGCCTGTCGTCTGTTGGAACCGGGACGAGAGCGAGCCGATCTCGCGTTTCAGTTCGTCGTGGCGTCGTACTGTCTTTGCGTACACAAACACAGCAGCTGCGAGCACCATGGCGACAGCGCCGGCCACCACGAGCGCGATCGTGATCGTCGTGCTGTTCGAGCCGTTCGTCGCCGACGCAGTGTCGGCATCGACAGCTGGGTTCGGCGTCCGGCTCTTTGGGTAAATGGCCGACGAGATCTCGAGCACAGACGGCGCGGTGACGGTACCTACGATTCTGTTGGCGCCAGCTGCTGTCGAGGAAGATGGCGACGGTGGCGATGGCGGCATAGGCGTCTCAACTGCTGCTGGCGTCATTTCAGGGGTCGGAGACGGCGACGGTGCGACTGTGGTCACTGCTGGTGGTTCGGTTGGCGTTGGGGACTCGGTG
>JAASGD010001294.1:0-11655 GCA_023334115.1 Globisporangium megalacanthum | reverse complement strand
GCAGACTCTCGATATGACTCAAATAGTGAAAAAATCGTTTTTTTACCTTGCGTTGCCGGTACTGCGAATTTCGGTGATCGGATTGTATCACCGCAATCGTCGCAGAACGCTCTATCGTTTTTGATATGTTTTTTGCTTCTATGAGCAAAATTGACGGTACAGCCAACAAAATAGTTTTTTTCCAAGACTTTTGTCGCGCACTTTACCTAGTATAATAACAAGAACTATGGCTTACTCCGCTGAAAAATATCAGAACCGCAACAAGGTGAGAGAGTATCAACGTAGATACTACCAGAAAAACAAAGATATGATCATTGAAAAGCAGAGAGCATATGATAGCGAACACCGCGAAGCGATTAACGAACGGATGCGGAAGAAGAGAGGTAGCGGGACGTCGAGAAGCAAAACCAAATCGAAGATCGAGCTGAGCGAGTAGATATTGATATTGTTTTTGTTAATAGCGAAATCCTATAAAGAATTTTCTATCTTGATATAAGATTCTTATATTTATAAAGAACATATTTCCACGAGATTTTATAGTCGGCCATATATAGCTCCGATTTGAAACGATGTCGAACCGAGAAATTTTCCTTGATGCTCTTGATAAGCTCGGTGTCAAGCCAACGCGATGGGGGAGCAGCTTCCGCGTTAAGACTACAAACGAATTCGGGAGACAAGTATTCACAACGAAGCTACACACTGAGAAAGCTCAGGCGCGCTTCGCCAAGTTTCACAAATTGAAGCTCGACGATGTTAAGGCAGCTTTTTCAACTGAGGCCAAGAATGAACGTATCTTCGAATACCATGGAGCAATGAAGGACACCTACTCATACAAGAACATCCCCGAGGGGCGTTTCTATCAGAAGCTGACCGAAGTCCTCACGAGCCAAGACAAGGCGTTTAAGATGAATATCGAACTGCACTACACCCTTATCGATCGTATCACTAAGAAGGGATTCCAGTTCTCTGCTACAGGACAGACGGCTATCTATGATAGGCCACTCGCTATTAACTGAATGCGCGATATCTCAACGTGATTTCTAACATCAAATCACTTAACAAGGCTGACAAGCTTCCATATCCATCCTCGAGCTGCCAGCTGAAGGCAATTACTGGCTTCAATATCGTTATTTACAAGCGCGACTACGTTCTTGGAGACAACATCGATATCCCGAAATCGGTCAAAGATAGCAAATACATCATCGACTTTCCCAAAACGGAGAAGAAGTGCATTCTCTACTGCATTGCATATGAGCTTCAGGATCAGAAACCACTCCCAAAGCGAATGACTGGTTTCGTCAAGGATGCTATGAAGACGTGGTGCTCATTCAAAGACATCAAATACAGTTCGAAGCTCTACAAGGAGTTCCAGCCTATCGACATCATGCAATTCGACGAGCTTGAAGAGTGCTTCAACATTGGTATCGATGTCTTCGAGATGGGGGATGACGAGTCAATCGACAAGCTTCGTGAATCAAGCGGAGACTACGAAAGAAAGATTTCTGTTCTTGACTACAAATCGCACGCAATGTTCATCAAGGATATCGATCGGGTGCTCTCGAAATACTGCTGTAGTAAGTGTTCAATGATTTTCACCGACGCAGCAAAGCTGTGCGACCATGCCAAAAACCAGTGTGAGAAGGCTACGATTGAGCGCTTTGCCAACAATCCTACGAGGTATCGTCCGGCATCGAACTTCATCAAGTCTCTGCTTTCTAAGTATGATATTTTCGACTGTGACCATTACATGGATCACTTCTTTGTGTATGACTTCGAGGCCATTCTCAAGAAGAGAGACTACAAGGAGGAGGATCGAACACAATTCACCAATGATCACATTCCTGTCTCGGTAAGTATATGCGATTCGCTGACTGGGAAGGTTCAATGCTTTGTGGATGAGAGTCCGCTTAAGCTTCTGGAAGCTATGTTTGAATACATCTATACGAAGCGAGAAAAAATTGTTGAATACAATATGGACAAGTTTAGTGAATTGATCGGCTATCTCAAAATGAGGGGTATTGCCATCAAGCATCTTGTTCCCGACTTTAAGAACCATTATCCTAAAAATCTTGATAGGATGATTGCCTCATGTGAGCAGATCCCTCTTATAGGATTCAACTCAGGGTGGTACGATATCAACATGATCAAGCTGGATCTATTCTCGGTATTAGAGCCTGAATCGATTGATTTTGTGGTGAAGAACCCATCATACATGTGCATAGGTACTGGCAAGGTCAGAATGCTCGATATTAGCAACTGCCTCCCAGCTGGGACATCGTATGACAACTATCTCCATACCTATCTTGGAGGGTGCGAGTGCGAGGATAAGATTCGTTGCCTGTGTGGACTAGCTAAGGGAGTATTTTGCTACGAATACGTTGGTTCGTTTGAGAGACTGTATGAGACTCTCTCCCTCCTCATGAGGCGTTCGACAGCAAGCTTAGAAGAACGAAATGCTCTGAGGAAGAGTATGTTCGCGTTCAATTCGTGTGGGGGCATTATAGCATGAAGACGCTCAAAGACCTTCTCGTTTGGTATAACAACCTCGATGTGAAACCGTTCGTAGCAGCTGTCAAGGAGCATCGTGAGCAGTTTAAAGCATTTGAGCTTGATATGCTTGTTGATGGGGTTTCCTTTCCGGGACTCGCCGAGAAGGTTATGTATCAGATTTGCCACTCAGACCTAACCAAAGCCCCTAAGGTTACTGGTGACGTCTTTAGCTTTCCGAAGTCTCCCCTTGACGGATATCGTAAGCAGGATCTGAAGGCTAACAAGTATTACAGCCTATCTATTAGACATCTAAACAACTTGTTGGGTTATCAGGAGTATTCATGTGCTCACTGTGGGTGTGCTCTAAATGCAGAGAACGTGTCTGCTGACCGAATCAATAACAGAATCGGTCATGCTGACGAGAACATCGTGATTGCTTGTGTCGAATGCAACGTCCAACGCAAGATGATGAGCGTCCAGGACTTTAAAACCCTTAAGACAGTCGAATACAACAGCTCGCATCTAGTCTATTCGACTGATAAGGGGCAGTCTGATATATATGGAAAGATGAAGGCTAAAATTGCAGGCGGGCCGAGTATCATCTACAAGCGCTATGCCTAGGCGAATAAGACATCTATTCGCAATGGTCCTAAGCTGTGTCAGAAAGCGATCGGTTTTGATGCTAACGCTCTCTACCTCTGATGCCTTGGAAATGAGATGCCTTGTGGGCGATTTGTTATGGAAGAGACTTATGATGGCATCGTCGACGATATCATGTCTGACAAGAAGTTTGGCTTCCTCGAATGTGACATCAAAACGCCTGAACACCTCCAAAAGTATTTTAGTGAGATGACGCCCATCTTCAAAAATGCTCTCATCGATTGCAATGACGAGAACATCATCGGTAGTCATATGTTTGATTACAACCAGAAAAGGAGACCAGACAAGCTAAGCCGGTTAAGAAGCTTATCGGTAGCTATTTCGGTGAGAAGATCTTGCTATACACCCCGCTCCTGAAGTGGTATGTCCAGCATGGATTAGTAATCACGAAGACGTATAGCTTTGTAAAGACCAATGCTGCTACACCATTCGAAGGCTTCATGGAGCAAGTTTCGGACGCTCGCCGTGCGGGAGATGCTGACAAGTTGAAAGCTATGCTAGCTGAAATGATGAAACTTGTAGGAAACAGCGCTTTCGGACGAAGTGGGATGGACAAGAGCAAGCATAAGGAGGTTAAATATGGATATAAAGATGAGGAAATTAAGAAGGCGATTGAAAAGAACAATTTCAGCAGTATGGATGAGCTAAACGATAACCTATATGAGATGAGTGTTAACAAGCGAATCGTTAAGCTCAACAACCCGATTCATCTCTCCATCGCCATTTACCAGCTGGCCAAGCTCCGAATGTTGCAATTCTACTTCGATTTTATTGACAACTACTTCGATCGTAGTGATTTTGAGCTGTTGGAGATGGATACGGATTCCAACTACTTCGCCAGGTCTGATGCACACCTTTTTGAGAATCTAATCAGGCCCGAGCTAAAGGATCACTTCGAATCACACAAGCATGAGTGGCTGCCTCGCGATGACACTCCTGAGCATGCCAAATACGACCGTCGCACAGCCGGGCTGTTCAAAGAGGAATGGCGAGGGGATGGTATGGTCTCTCTCAGCTCAAAGAACTACATCTGCTTCCTACCGGTTGTTGGAAACAAGCAGAAGTGCTCGGCCAAGGGTGTTCAACAGTCCGGAGGTAAGAACGCTAATATTCTCAATGCTGAGAGCTTCAAACGAGTTGTCGAGGATCGTATCACGATGCAGGCCACAAATAATGGGTTTCGACTAATTAACAATGGTATCTCAACATACACTCAGATCAAAATAGGACTCAACTATTTCTTCGATAAACGTAAGGTCCTCTCGGATGGTATCACAACTATCCCACTCGATATTCAAATGACTGGATTAGAGGGGTCTGTTCGGTTATTTTTTTACCGAGCTAAATATAGATGGAGGTTCTCTTGACTAAGATTTACAACGATCCTAAGACTGGATTCACATCAGCAAGAGGGCTCTACACACGGTCGAAGCGTGTTGATAATGCGATCACCCTTAAGCAGGTTCAGCTTTGGATGAATGACCAGGTAGAGCTCCAGCGGTTGCAACAAACTAAGAAGAAGAAATACGATAGCTTCAAAATTGCTTCGAGTGACCCCGACAGCTGGCAAATGGATTTGACTTTCTGGCAGCCAACGATTATTTTGAGCGCTATCAATACTAACAGTCGATTAGGTTATGCACGCATCCTCCCAAACAAGTCGGCACGAATCGTTCTCTCTGCGATAAAAAAAATTCGTCACAATGCATAAACCATCTGTTATATCGACTGACAACGGATCTGTATTCATGAACGAGCAAGTCCAATCGTTTTTCAAATCCAAAGGCATCACTCACTACAATAACGAACTGGGGGATCACCCGACGATGGCAAGATTGAACGGTTCAACAGATCGCTCAAAGAGAGGTTGTTGAGGCTCAACAGAAAAATCACACAAAAGCTTTTGAGCGATACCATCGAAAACTACAACAATTCGTGGCACACTGCTATTTCAGCCACTCCTAACGAAATGCGAGGTAAAGTTATTCACTCAGAGCTGGACCACAACAAGCAACTCCAAAACAAGGTCGAGAGTGACTTTGAAATAGGGCAGAGCGTTTTGTTGCGACTTTCTAAAAAACAATTCCAAAAGGGGCAACGTGTGTGGTCTCAGACAGTGTATAAAATCATAGGATTCGATGGATATAAGGTCGAGCTCGGAACGGCTGATTACAAAGTGGTATATGGGAGAGCAGACGATCTAAAGCCGACGAAAGCTCGGCAGACAGACGCTCTTAATGAAAACGCGAAGAATAGTAATATCTGGCAGGTAGAGAAGATATTAAATCACAAATCTATGAAGAGTGGGAACTACAGATATTTGGCCAAATGGATCGGGCATGAGAAGCCGACATGGGAGGGCCAAGACAATCTGAGACTTGTTAATAAGGAAAAGATGAGTAGAGTAGAGGAAAAGTATTTCTCGATCGGGAGATAAATATGTCCTCATATATACTGTAGTATGGAATGCCGTCCGAGATATAATCGCTTTCGTTATCGCCAGCGCATGAGGTGCAAAAAGGGCTTTCATACCCCTAAGCCCCCGCACAAAATCAAGCCATATTGTGGACCAGCAATTGATCTCCCTTTAGAGAAAATACCTTTTGCGACAGTATTTGACCGCATAGCGTATGTCCTTTTTCTCAGAGAAGTCGAATAATTTTCGATTAACATTTTTTTATGCTTGAATTAATATAACTGAAACACGATGTATGTCGCCAATAATCGAAAAAATGAATACTCAATCAAGCGCCTGGATCTCTTAGCAAAAGCCCAAGCTAAGCTTGCTCTCCAAGCGCAGAAGGACCAGGCATTCAAGAATGCTCTCTGGTGTGACCAACAAAGCCAAGGCATTGTTCTTGATTCGGCGAAGCGAACAACGAGTTCGACTCAGACTATTAATATGAGTTCGAGCGCGGAAAGCAAACTGATGCCGCGCAACCACAAACGCAAACAAGGACTTCGCGAGCCATCACTAGCATTTCTGATATCGGCAATGTGGATGATTCATTATCGGACATTGGCGATAGTGAACGATTCATGCAAGGAAGTGAATCGCAACTGCAGCAAATTGCCTATTTTGAACTACTCGACCTAATCAACAAAAATCGACGATTTGTCAATGATGTGAAGATATCGCCGGGCTGGCTTGATGGGATTGAACGGGATGATTACTTTGTAGGGACTGATAACAAAATTTACGATCGGCAAACAAACGAAGAGGTCATTGAAAACATCTATGACATTGACTGGATCTCGACCTTAGCTAAATTTCAAGAGGCGATCAAATGTGTATACACATGTATTCTGCCATTGAGAACACTTTGTGTACAGTGCCAGGTGACACCATGTGCCCGTGCTGCTACGACGACGCCCAGCGAAAGCCTCTCTCCGACGAAAGTTTGCCGACTCGGAAGTTCCTCCACGACGAGCTGATCCGACACCAAGCTGCTGCAGAACGCGAAGCCGCCGAACGTCAAGCCTCTGGACGTCAAGCCGCAGAACGCCAAGACACAAATCTGGCTATCGACCAACTAGTCCTAATCGCAATCGATTCGCAGAGCTTGAAGCACTTCGATCACGAGTCAGCCAAGTCAAGGATGAGGCGGACGTATCGACTGCGGTAGTCAATCTCCGAAACAAAGCAATTGGTCAAGCAATCAAACGACCGCTTGAAGACTCGTTCGTATCCAATCACGGTCGAGCTCGAAAGAAAATCCTCAAGCCAAATGACCCGCGAACTCATTTGAAGTATCTTTTCGGGCAAAATCAATGGCTGGGGACCCTTGAATTTAAGCCAATCGCTCGCTCAGGTGAACCCATGGAGGAATATCACTTCAAAGCCGATGGTAACCTTTACCGTTCAAGCGGAAACACAATGGTCGTTGGTCGATCTGCGTCGAAAATGTTCAGCCATGATATCGACTGGTTAAGAACTATTGAATCGCTACTGGACATCATTCGTGGGACTATTCGCTCAGGCGGGCTCGATAAACAGCAAGAGGATAGAGCGATTGAGTCGTGGAATCTAATTTCCAAACTCGATTATTACGACGAACTCAGAAAGGTCCGACGATACCAAAGACTCCCCATTAAGGGTAAAGGCCTTCTCGGACGCGGCTTGCGCGGCGCTGGCTATCCGACGAAGCCCACACGTAAGCCCGGGCGAGCGTGTAACCTTCGTGAGATTCAAGGGAGTGGATTAGCGAGCACTCTGAAATACAAATCGCTGGGATCAAAGTATATCCGCCTGAAAGACCTCGATGAGGGCAAGCTGAAGCTAGTTTTCTCAAACCGAACGAGCGTCGGTAAGATTCGACCCATTTCAGATGATCTTCGCGATATTTTGAAGGACCTTGTTTATGAGTCAAATATCGACAACAACAAATACTCTCGCCTTGACCACGATGATAAAACGCTCTTCCACGAGATTCTTCGCGCATGCCACCTTGAATATCAAGCGCGAGATAAGCTGAAAGAGCCTACGGAACATTTGCAGGCGGAATTCGATAAGCTCCGAGGCGAGATTGAATTAGGGAATGATTCTCCTCGCATTCTGAAAGAGCTTAAAACATTGGCAGTGGATATGTTCGATGCCGGACTAATTTCTAAATCTGCTTTCAAACAAATTCCCTCTCTCTAAATATAACCAATCATGTTGGTCAAAAACGCATTGATGTTTAACGGCAAGGCATATGCCCAGGATGCCAAAAGCAACGAACGAAAGCTAAAAGCAACGCTAAAAAAATATTAGATGAGGAAAGCAGCATTTCCGATAAGCTATCGAAGTTTGAACTATCTAAAGCCGGAGGAAGCCTGCCTCAGAGTGTTTGGAAATGCGTTTTTGGAAGCAAGCCAAAAAAGTCAAATTTATCAAGCTTTAAGCATCCATGCTCCAAAGATAATGCTTAGAAAACCAATCGGCGCTATATTTTGGACAGTTTTTTGTGTGTCTCTTATAGTAGAGCTCTCTACGAGCTTTATCGAGATGACCCAAATGACGCCATGCTTTAATAATGGTATCATCATGGTAATGCTCATGATTATGACTCCCGAAATGAACAATGCGTCCATCCGATAAACGCGCCATATATTTTTTTGCCAGATCGAGTCGACACTGAGAATTCCATTGCTCTTATATTTATCGATTGATATTTTTCAACTGAGTTTCAACTTCGTCTAATCGTTTAAGAGCTTTTGAATAACGTGCAGATTAATGACGCCGAGTTGACTATAGTCAACGGTGAGACGAATGCCGTCTTCCATCATTTCGTCAGGGAAGAGCTCAACCATTTCTGAATACGTCGTCATGGCTTCTAGGGCAATAAGGCCGAATCGCGGTTTGTTTTGTGTATCTGCCGGGTAGGTGTAACTTCGTGCACGTAAATTGAGATAGTCTTCATTTTTGATATCAATATCACAGATGTTATCTTTCAAGCGACGGTCGGAAGTATAGAAAATCGAGCAATTGAGGGTGACATTCGAATCATACTTTGCGCATACACTCTGGCTGACAGGACCCAACCCCGTATAATTAACACTGCAATACGAACTATTGTTCAGGGAGGTCATCCAAAAATTGTAACTGGTGCCGCCCTGCCCAAGCGTTTGACTCATTCCTCCAAATACGTGGGGGATTGCGGATTGGCCTGTTGAATTCCAACACAAGAATTGCCTTTAATAGTTAGAATTGAATCATCACAGTAAAGCCCGAGAGTCATTGCATTAGCCTGAGAGCTATCAGCGTTGTAGTTGGAGCTTCATACTCCGGTGTTGGGTGCAGTTAAATTTTTGCCGATGATCATAACGCTCTTCTGCCCAACCGCCATAGAGTTTCTGAGGGCGACTATAGCACGCTCTGTGAGGTTCGATGCTTGACTATCGTAATCGCCTAACCATAGGTTACTACGACCACGTATCACCCCGTTTACATCTAATTGCGCATATTGGTCAATAGAGCTATTGTTAATAGACACTTGCCGAGATGTGTGGCACAGTTTGAGCATGTCTGTTCCATTTACTCTCCACGAAGTTGTGTTCGATGTTGCGGCTGCGCTTGTATCGTTCCAAATAAAGTCAAAACGTGAGTCGTTGATGTTATGCATACGGAGAGCAAGCTGAGCACTATAAGCACCAGAACGCTTGTCTGCTACCCACGACTGGGAAACATAGTCGGCGCTACCGCCAGATCTGTTATAGTTTTGTTTCACATTGAAACCGCCGATGGAAGTGTTAGCGCAAATGAATCCAGCATACGACCCACCGCTTGTAAGACCAGTATAATCGAAAGAAAGATAGCTTTCAGGAGTCGAACTGTTATCAAACGAATAGTATTTCGTATCAGAAATTGTATTTTGGTTCAGGGCGAATTGGTTACTCAATAACCATGTAAAGGTGCCGGCGTCGGGCTGGAAGAGTGCCCCACCGATACATAGCTGAGAGCAGTTCAATGAACCTGCTATATCGCATAGATACGATCCAGAATTAGGCGAGCCAATACCAACACGGTATGTAGAGCCGTTTAGATACACTAATCCCGAGTTACCAGCCATCACACTAAAATTATCAGCTGATGTTGTCCCGATGTGCTCCTGACGCCACGACCACGTGGCGTCCTTCTTCAACAGCTGCGACAGCGGATGGATCGTCGCGGCGAAGTCCTTCGCGTAGTGATGCAGATAATTCGCGAATCCGAGCCACTATCGGAGCTGCTTCTGGTTGCGCGGCACCGGCCACGCGACGATCGCCGCCACCTTCTCAGGGTCAGCACGCACGCCTGTGGCGCTGGCGTAGCTCCCGAGCACTGAGATCTCGGAGGCGCAGAAGATACACTTCTCCAAGTTCGCGTACAGCTTGTGCTCGCGCTTCGTTGCGAACACCTTGCGAAGATGCCCGAGATGTATCTCGAGGTCGGTCGCGCTGGGCTCGGCGCGACTGTGCACGAAGATGTCGTCGAAGTAGCTCGGCGCGAAGTCGCGGAACGGCCGGAGTACGTGCGAGACCATCCGGTTGAACGTCGCTGGCGCGTTCTTCAGTCCTTGTGGCATCACCAGCCACTCCCAGTGCATGCCGCTGGAGGTGCTCACTGCGGTGAACGGGATGCCGCACGCGCGCATCAGGGTCTGATAGAAGCCGTCAAGCAAGTCGAGGGACGAGTAGACCGTGTTCCCCGACATGGTGTCAAGCACCATATCCTTTTGCGGGATCGGAGTCTGCACGGGGATCGTCGCGTCATTCAGCTTGTTGAAGGCGTGGACCACACGCCATTCGCCGGTCGCCTTCTTGACACAGAACGTCGAGCTGGAATGCGGCGACGTTGACTCGCGGACGTGACCCGCTTTGCGGCGGCCTT
Source organism: Globisporangium megalacanthum (assembly GCA_023334115.1). Lineage (NCBI taxonomy): Eukaryota > Oomycota > Peronosporomycetes > Pythiales > Pythiaceae > Globisporangium > Globisporangium megalacanthum. The sequence goes on along the minus strand of JAASGD010001294.1, from coordinate 1,154 downwards.
CAAAGAACTTGTCGATCGCTTCGACTTGTTCGCGCGGCAGTGGCCACTGCCGCGTGACACAGTACTTTGTCCTAGGCACGAGGTCGATCTCGTGCCGGACTCCGCGGTCAGGGGGCAGTGTTGCCGGGACCTCGTCGGGGAAGATGTCGGCGTACTCCCGCGCGAGCGGGAGCACCGGGTTGCCACTCGCCTCCAGCTGCTCCCACGACTGCGCCGCGAAGCGCTCTTCGCGTGCGGACTTTGGCTCCGCGCCGTAATGGCCCTCGCTGATCTTGAGCAACATCTCGCTTGCCGTCGGTTCTCGAACGAGAATACACAACTGCTCGATCTCGCCGCGCTTCAAGTCGCGGAGCATCTCGTTCCACGATATCTCCGGCAACTGCGTGATGGCGGTGGCGTCGCGATGTGGACTCGCGAGCTTCATCGAATGTCGAGCGGGACTGACCTTCGTCAAGTTGATGACGTTTATCGTATCGAAGACAGGAGCTGGCGCAGACGGCCGCGCCTGCGCCGACGGAGACGCGCTTGGCAAACGAGATGCCTTGCGCTTCGGCGACTTGGTCGCCGTGGTGGCACGGCGACACGACGGACGAGCTTCGTCACTTTGCACCGGCGGGAGCCGCTGCTCTACCACGGGTGCAATTGACTCGCGAGACGATACTCGCGGGGGCACAGGCGACTCTTCGCGTGTGCTTCGCGCTGGTGTAGCGACACCAGCGCGCGTCGTCGTAGACTGAACCGTCACCGACGAGCGCATGGCAGGGGTTTGCACAGCCTGCTTCTTCTTCGAGGGCGCGGGAGCGACTGTTCGGCCGCGCCGCACCGTGAGCCACTGCCCAGGTGCATCATCATGACTCGGGAGCCCCTGCTCGACCGAGTTGGCACACGACGCGTTCAAGCACGCCGCGCACGGATGACCATCGCTCTCTCCGTGCGAGACGAGTGTCGTGGAGTCTGGATCCACGACCGCGACGTGCGACCATCTGCCCGCCCGACCCTGAAGGAAAGCGAGGACCGCGTTGACGTCGATGTCGCGCGGCTTCACTGTGCGGTTCAGCCAGTCGCCGTCCGGACGATGCCGTGCGAGCCACGGCATCCCAAAGATGCAATCGAACGAGCCCGACAAGTCGATCACCAAGAACTCGTCGCTGCTC
>JAASGD010001293.1:0-11666 GCA_023334115.1 Globisporangium megalacanthum | reverse complement strand
TGGATTTTCAAAAACATTTCAGTCGATTTTGGAAATATCTGGAATGGAAGAAACGGAGATTATGCGAAATTATTGACCGAACGGACTTTATCCTTTCGTACCAATTTTGCCAATATGCTACAAATTGTCCAATTAAAATACAGAACGAAATTTCACTTTCATAGATTTACTTTCCAGGGTTCTAAGATATCCACAGGACCTGAACGAAATATAGGGCTTGAAAAGTTGTTCGAATTCCACGGAGAGCAAGGAGTCCCAGTTGTTACCACCCGTCAACAGCTGAGCTTCCGCTTCTCCTCCATCTCTTCTCGTCCTTCGGCGCTGCCACCACTCGTCTACAGCGCTGTGCCACGCTCCAGGTTCTGTCGAATCTCCACCGTGTACTTGTCGAACGCCTGCTTTGCTTTGCGGTTGAAGAGCCGGTTCTGGTCGTTGATGTAGTCCACATCCTCGCCCTCGTAGTGCTGGCGTCTCCGACTGAACTTCTTGCGGGCCTGAATGCGGTCTTCCAGCTCCTCTGCCATGCGGTCGAGATTCTCCTGCTCTCAGCCCATAGACCAGCGTCCATACGCGTCAGTTAACAATCCCATCCCTCGACACCACTAAACCACTGACCTTGGGCACTTTCGCACTCTTCCCGTACGACAACTGGTGCTCCAAGTCGTTCACGCCCACTGCTACAGTGGCAAGAGCACCACCACTCGCGTCTCCTGGGCCCTCGACAGTGTCCGCATGCGTCGGGAGGTTCACGAGACGCTTCTTGTAGCCTTTGAACAGCGAGTCCTGATCCACATGCCCGTACGTGAGTTAATTCCCCCTCTTTTATCACTATAATACACTCACAAACGAAGCAAGGAACGCACCTGGTTGAACACGTCCCAGCCGAACGCCGCTTTGCGCTTCTCCTTCCGCTCGCTCTTCTTCGTCTTCTCCTCTGCGACTTCAGCTGCCATGGAGCCACGTCGCGTGTGAGCTCACTGTACTCTCTCCCTTTCTCATACATTCCCCACACATACACACACACAAGTGCTGACCTACCAGTCTCTTTCAGATGCGTCGTCCCACTCGCCGCTTCTTCCTTCCGCTCCTGAGATACACACACGCCACACGCCACATACTAATCAGCCACCACACTCGCCCCCAGACGCTCTTGAAGCGACTACTAGAAGCCGAGAGCCGCACCTGTTTGCGCTTGACGGCCGCCGTCTTGCGCGCTTGTGCGTCCTTGTTTACGACACGCTCGTGCTCCGCTGCGACTTCCTGGGAGTCAGCGAGTGGGGGCGTCAGTTTGACACCCCAGCAGCACTTAATTCCACACAGGTCGCCGCACCTGCTTGTTCGCTTTGCGGCCGGCGTTCACTTTCATGCGCAGCTCAAAGAGCTTGCGCTGCGCAGGCGTCAACACAGCGCTGCCTCCGTCCTCGACCGCATCATCAGCCATGGCTTTTCAGGCTTTTCGTGAAATGAAGAATAAAAATATAAAAAAGCATAGTGAAATCAAGTAAACAGGTGTAGAACGAGATGTGGTACAGAGTGATCGACCAGCGAACATCGGACTCAAGCAGTCTCAACTGACGCGCATCACTCCCCCTGCTGCGCTGGCGATCGGCAGAGCGTGTGAGCTCACAGTGTCGCTGTCTACAGCCTCCAATGATGACGCGCTTGGGCTTGGGCTCCGGACCGAGTCGGCCGGTTGTGCTGTGAGCGAGAGCCGGAAGCGACTGCTGTTACTGACAGTGTCCGGCTCAGCCATCGTACTGACTGGCGTCTTACTCTCACCACCAGACGGTTGTCGCAGTGTCGTGACGGTCTCCACGTCCGCTTCCGTCTTCGGATGCACAAACGCGTCCACGACGGCGCCTTTGAGCTCCAAGAGCTCTTGTTTAAGCGCCTCTAGCTCCATCTGACGCTTGCGCGCAGCTGCCGACTGGAGCGCAGTGGACGGCGCCTGTTGCTTCGCTTGGAACACTGTCACGCGCTTCTGGAGCAGCGTCACTGCCTGGTTTCCACATACCAACCGCCCATAGAGTACGAGTGAGTGAGTGAGACGCCCATGCCACTCATAAGTACCTCACACAAGGACGCACCTGCGCGTACAGTGCTTGCTGGTCGCTTACTATCGCCAGCAGCCTCGCGACCTTGGTGCTGCGGTGCGAACGGCGCTGCGTCTGCTCTGTGAAGCGTCTCAGCAGCTGCTGTTCGAGCGCTCGCTCCCGGAAACGCGTGTACCCGACTGCGAGCAGCGCCGTCACGAGCGCCACCGCCCCGTAGCGTCTAAGGACAGTGCCCAGGACTCCGCCCCACGACGTCTTGGAGACGGAGGAGGGGTGCTCAGCTGCCGCTGTCACGGCAGTAGAGACAGGCGCGACTAATGCGGAGAGTCCATGCTGTAGTTCGACGCGTTTGAGGCACGTGGTGATCTCTTCCGGCGTCAGTCCCTGCCAGTCAGGACACGCATAGTGTGAGCACGTGGGTTTTGGAGGGAAACAACTCATCCACGAGGCAAACGCCACGCTCCACGCACCTTCTGCTCGAGAAAGTCGACTCGCTGCGCCAGCGAGAGAGCACGCACTGTTGGGTGCAGCAGGAACGCTTCGCAGCGCGCGAGGAACGCGGCGTCACGCGCCATCGCTCGACTCGGGAGAGCTCCTTGAAAGTGAATGAAATGAATGCAACAGTGTTGACGAAGTCACAATTCGGAACTCTCAACATGCATTTTCTAAAATTACAACCATGGTTTCAGTATTACCAAATCAACCCAAGTAAATCCAAACTTGAACAGGCATTTTTCCGCCTTCATGTCATTCAGTTCGCAGAGAAACAAGAGAACCTTTCGGCCTCAAGCAGCAGAAGCGACGACGACGGCGGCAGCGGTGGTGATCCGCGTCCTCCTCCTCTCCGCTCCCGTCTCCTCTTCTCCTCCGCCCCACCACCACCACCACCACTACCTTCGCCACAGTCGGCACGACGGCAGCGCTCCTGCTTGAGCGTGGCGCCGTGTGGACGTGGCTCGGCGCCGATCTCGCGGGCCGCATGAGTCAGTTCGCGCACGGCATCTCAGCGCTGGACGCGTCGTCCGCCAGTGCGCTGCACGCGCCCGTGTGGATGCTCGGCGCGTGCTTTGCAGACGCAGAACGGGACCTCGCAGCCTACCGTGAGGCGTTTGAGGCGCTCGAGTGGCTCACGTACCGTCGCGACTTTGCCCGCATGGAGCCGTACGACTTTACGAGCGACGCTGGCTGGGGCTGCATGCTCCGCTCGGCCCAGATGTTGCTCGCCCAGGCGCTGCGGCGTCGGCTGCTGGGTCGCGACTGGCGCTACGCCGCCGACCAGCTCCCGGACGCGTACGTGGCGATGCTGCGGTGGTTCGTGGACTCGCCGGACCCAGCGTGTCTCTACTCGATCCACAACATGGTGAAGCTCGGCATGCGGTACGACAAGCTCCCTGGCGAGTGGTACGGGCCCACGACGGCAGCTCAAGTGCTGCGGGACCTCGTGAACCTCCACAGCCGCGACCTCGGCGGCGTCCTGTCCATGTACGTGCCGCAAGAAGGCGTCGTGTACACGGACGACGTCATGCGACTCTGCGTCTCGCACCTCGACGACTTGGACGACGACTTGGATAACGACACAGATGTCCACCAAGAGCAACAGGACGACGCGGACGACGCCACGCCAGCGTTCTTTGACCCACTGCTCCACCCGCCCGAGAACACCAGCGAGAAGGAGTGGCGCACGTCGCTGCTCGTGCTCATTCCGCTCCGTCTCGGCCTCGACCAGCTCAACGACGCGTACATCCCGGCGCTCCAGCAGACGTTCACGTTCCCCCAGAGCGTCGGCATCATTGGCGGCAAGAAAGGCCACTCGGTCTACTTTGTCGGCGCGCAAGAGAGCCAGCTCCACTTGCTCGACCCGCACGACGTGCACCCGACGCCAGAGCTCAATGCGTCGTTCCCAACTGCGGTACGACGGGTGCTAGAGGATAGACGACTGACTGCCTTGTTGGACTGACTGACAGTGTGAATGCCTCGACCAGACCCACTTGCGCACAGTCCACACGGCCAGGCCGCTCGTGATGAACGTCCAGAGCATCGACCCGTCGCTCGCACTCGGGTTCCTCTGTGAGACGCGGGCCGACTACGTGGACTTTTGCGAGCGCGTCCAGAAACTCCACGCGGACGTCGCTGGTATGTGTCCGTTCTCAGTCGCGGCGCGTCGTCCAGACTACGCGACAGGCGACGCGATGGACTTTGACTCGGTGGGCGACTCGATGACGGACGACAATGCGAGCGGCGACGACGAGAAGGACGACGAGGACGAGTACGTGCTCATTTGAGACGGTGGCGATTCGTGCGAAGAACATGCGAACCTGTCGTTTGTCATACATCATCAGCCGTTGGGCGGTACTATGGACGGGATGGATGGGATGGCTCTGTCCAGTCAGCGACAGACTGCTGTCGACACACATCCTGGAAGAACGGAGGATAGACAGACCCGATGGCTGCTCTCTCTCTTACTACCAGCCAGCGCTGTCGATCTCCTTGAGCAGGCTCTGGATAAACGCGACGCCAAAGCCCGTCGCGCGCTCGTCGTCGGTCGTGAAGACTGGGAACGCCATGTCGACGTGGAGCCAGCGCCCCGTCGTCTCGTACTCGCCCAAGTGGTTCCCAATGAACTGGCCGGCGCACGACACTTGCGCGTTCATGCGGTTCTTCACCGAGTTTTTCATGTCGGCGACCGTGGACTTGAACTCGGCACGGAAGAACTCGGGTGCGTACGGCATGGGGTGGACGAGGTCGCCCGAGGCTTTACCTGCCTTCACTGCCAGACGCTCGAGCGCGTCGTCGTTCGAGTAGATCGCGGCGATGCGCTGGCCTGTCGCGATGCCCTGGGCGCCTGTGAGCGTCGCCATGTCCACGACGACCTTGGGATGGAGGTGTTTGACCGCGTACGCGACGCCGTCTGCGAGCACGAGCCGCCCTTCAGCGTCCGTGTTGTTGATCTCGACCGTCTTGCCCGAGTAGAGCGTGTGGATGTCGTCTGGCCGCGTCGCAAGCGGCCCCACCGCATTCTCAGCGATGCAGAGCACGACGTGGAGCGGCGTCGTGTCGGTCGTGTTCTTGGCCAGCACGGCGGCTTCGAACGCGGCCAAGAGTCCCGCGGCGCCGCCCATGTCGCGCTTCATGCCGACCATGAAGCCGCCCGTCTTGATCGACAGCCCGCCCGTGTCGTACACGATGCCTTTGCCAACGAGGACGACGCCTGGGGTGTCGGCTGCCGCACCAGCCGGGTAGTGGCTGAGGGCGACGAGTGCAGGTGCGTGTGTCGCCGCCTTCCCGACGCCGTAGATGCCGCCAAAGCCACGTGCGTTCAGCTCTTCGCCTTGGATCACGACGGCGGTCGCGTTCGTGCGCTTTGCGACGCGCAGCGCCTCCGCGACGAACGTGTCGGCGTGGAGTTCGTTCGGTGGCGCGTCGGTGAGACGGGACGCGAGCTGAATGCCGTCCGCAGTGTGGCTCAGCAGCGTCTTCTCGCTCTCACTCAGCCGCTCGGAGAAGACGACTTCAAGCTGGTCTGGAGCTGTCGCCACCGCTGTATCATCATTGGACGACGGGAGGCCGCTGATGGTCTTCTGCTTGTGCGCGTACGATGGCGCGGCCCGCGCGACAGCAGCGCCGGCTGCGAACCACGTCTCGGAGTGGCTCGGCAGCACGAGTGCGACCAGCACGGTCTCGTCGCTGCTGGTGCTAACGCTCTCAGTCGCGGACGCGACGAGCGTGCGGTGGTTTTTGACGAACGCGTGGATCGCGTGTGGCCGTGCGAGCGAATTCGCGCGCGACACCTGCTTCGGCAGCGCGTGCAGCGTCACGGGGAACGCGCCAGCACCGTTCTCGCGCAACAGCAGCAGCTGCGCGCTCGCACCGACGTCGTTGCTTGGCGTGAGCGAGTCCACCGCGTGCGTAAGGAGCACGCGGTTGGCGCCGTCGACAGATACGCGACCGGCGTGTGCGAGAGTTGACGCCAGGAACGCGTCGCTGCCGCCCGCGAGCTGCGCCTGGAGCGACTCGACGGTGCCGACGACCAGTAGGCGGTTGACGCGTGCGGCGACGGAGCCGCTGAAGTTCACCATCGTGGAGAGGGGTCTTGAGCGCTTGGCGGCGAAGTTGGGAATGACGCGATCTTTGTGGTGGGCACGAGTTTACCTCGTTTATATCGCTATCTCTAACGTTGATGTCCGTCGACAGGGCCTCGTCCCGAGTCACCAGTACTAGTACTGTACACTCATCACGTTGGCGTGGCAAGAAGGATAGGGTTGCAGCGCGCGTTAAACCATCGAGGTTGACGAGGAGTATCGATTGGTGAGTCCACACGTGAGCGCAGGCCACGTACGTAGGTGTCACCTCCCTTCGACTTCGAGACGACGGTACTGTATGGGATCAAATGCTGACCATCGACAGAATTTCTGAACTCGCAGTAAGCAAATGCCGGAAGCTGCTGCTCGTGGCGTCATTGAGCATGACCGCGTCGTTGAGCGTCCCCCTCTCACTTGAAACAGGCATTGGCAGTGTCGTGACAGTATCCGATTCAGCAGGAGTCGCATTGGCACTCGAGTCCTGGATGCGAAAAGTTCTGTGGATATCTTAGAACCCTGGAAAGTAAATCTATGAAAGTGAAATTTCGTTCTGTATTTTAATTGGACAATTTGCAGCATATTGGCAAAATTGGTACGAAAGGATAAAGTCCGTTCGGTCAATAATTTCGCATAATCTCCGTTTCTTCCATTCCAGATATTTCCAAAATCGACTGAAATGTTTTTGAAAATCCAGCCCAGTCCTTTCGAGAATATTCCCGAAAACTCGAGATATACACTCGAAGGACTTCGAGAAGGAGTGATGGCCTTCGAGAAAGTGACGACGCAATCACAGGCTTTTCGCATCTGATGATCTTTTGCTTATCAATCCGTTACCACAACAATGGTGCTGCTCACTTCTCAATTCACCACCAAAGTGCACACAACAAACAGCAAAGACCAAGCACAGTGGCAGCAACAACGACAACAAGTCAATTCGACAGGCAAAGCCCCATTCAAACACTCAACGCGACTCTCACGCCACAGACCATGACGGACGAGACAATGTCACGAACACATGTGGAGGAAGAAGAGCGACAGACACCAGAGCTGCAACAATCTGAACAACTCGAGCCATCGCAGCAACAGAACCCAGACCAAGCTGACAAGCAAGAACCACAACAGGAGGACGAGCTTGCAGACGAGCGACCAGACGAGGTGATCACTCAACAGCAGCAGTCGGAAGGCAACAGCAACGACCGCATCCCAGTCGGCCATCTCGACGACAGCGACAACGCGATGGCACTCGAGGCGGAGGAGACTGTCGAGGGCCCGATCGAAGCTCAGACTCAGGCTCTCGAAAGCACCGAGGAACAATCTACTGACGACCAAGAGATGAACGTCGAAGACCAATCAACGGACATTGTCGACCAAGCGACGGACACCGACTACGTCATGGACGACGACAGCAACAAGGAAGCAGACGTGATCGACCCGGAAGAGCTCGAGCGTGTCCAGCAACAGCGCCGACGAGAGCTCGAAAAGCTGCGTGCCATCGATGCCAAGGTGCGTCAGGTGCACGAGCGCCTGTCGAGTCGGCTGCCTCGTCAGCGCACCCACCTGGTCGCCAAGGTGTGCGGCTCTGTCTGGGCTGCGAAGGCACAGAAAGCACGCCTTGACAATGCGGACGCATTCGCCAAGAAACTCCGCCTCGAGCTCGGCGCGTTCGACTACCAGGTACGGGAGCAGGGCGAGCTGCTTACGCGCCACCTGTGCGAACTTGACGACGTGCTGAGCTTCGGCGACGCTGAGATCAAAGACGCACGCAAGGCGCTGGTGGTGTTTATCCAGAGCGAGGAGCTGCCGCTGGCGGATGCATTGCGTGTGCAGAGCCATAAGCTGCGGGCGTTCGGCGAGCGTCTTGTTGCAAGCGTGGCTACGGCGGCGTCAACTGAGGTGCCGTCGGTAGATACGCCAGTGTCATCGACGGAGGCGTCGTCGTCGGTGGAGCAGTCGTCGAACCAGAACAACGACAATGACGGCAACGACGAGGACAACGAGATGGTCGACAGTGACGACAATGACAACAGCGACGCTGACCGCAACGACGACATGGACGACAGTACCGCAGACGATCAGAGCGACGAATCTCGAGACACCACTGATCCACGCAGACTGGCGTCGCTGCCAGTGTGGAAGCCGTACTATCAGATCCAACAGCGCCGTGACGCACTCTACCTCATCGCGAACCTCCGGGACGTGGAGCCACAGAACGTACGCGTCCAGTGGCTCGAACGCACAGGTGTGCTGCACATCTCTGGCGTGAAGCTGCCGACGCGTCGGGACGTGATGGTGTCACGCTTTAGCGGTGTGCCGACGTTCGGCCGCTTTGAGATCACGGAGCGCGTGCCTGCGAGCGTGGGAGTGGACATGGCGCGTGCGAGTCAGACACTGGATGAAGACGGTACGCTCGAGGTGCGCATGCCGTACGCAGCGCCGCCACGGAGTGTCGGAGTGGGCGACATCCTGGACGGCATGCGGTTCGTGCGACCGCGTAACGACATCAGTGACAACCACAGCGACGAGTACCCGCACTACTACTCCAACGTGGCAGGGCGCCCGTCGTCATACTATGAGCATTCACAGCAGCCAGCGTTCTACCAGTCACACCAGCCGCAGCCTCGACGGGAGTCCTACTACAACTACCAGCACCCATACCAGCAAGAGCTGCATCAGTCGTTGTATCCCCTGCAACGAGACTACTACCACCAACAGCAGCAGCAGCACCAGGGATTCCCTTACAGCGCATTCCGACGCCGCGGATCTCCGTGGTTCGACGCGCCGCGGTGCATGGTCTGGTAAAGTAGATTCTGATACATATAATGAATGATACATGTGAATGAGACCGACAACGAGGACGGCAACGTGGCGGAGATCGGATTGCCCACGAGGCAGCACGGTGTTGTGTACTGTGTTAGAAGAGCACCGTCCGCCGGCAGAGGATGGCTTTGGAACGATGATCAATCGATACACATTGAAGTATACGTAAGCAAGCAGTACGTCTTTTACTTGAAAACGAATGTTCACAAAGTTGAGCATTGGTGCTACTTCCAAGAGCGTATCTCTTGCTCCAAGACGTCTCACACACATCACACTGTGGGCGAGATACATGTATGTGGAGCCACCATCGTTCCATCATGACAACTTTGCGTCGTTCTGTTGGACACGAGCAGAATTACCGTAGCTGGCAGCCAGGAATCGGTGCAACTACAAGTTCAGTGCGAGTGACTCTGTCAACTGCTCATCATTCGCAACTGCATCGAAACGCGGAGCTGTATAAGAGCGACCAACTCTCTTGTTCAGTTCCTGCTTTCGGTGTCCGAGACCCAGAAGTTTGTGCTGTCCTGAATCAATCGTCACTCAATCGAAAACATGTAACCGTAGCCTTGCTGTATGGTATCGCTAGCGCTGTCAGCAAAATAGAATCCGATTGCATTGTGAAGCTCATACGTCACGTCACATCACGGAAGTGAATCGCCCCTTGACTACCGACTGGTATTACGAGCGATGGAGCGATGGCCGATGCTCGAGCGCTGGTACCAGCGCCTGCTGCGTGCGTGCGCAGGCGTGGGCTACAGCTACGACGACCGCGACGTGCTGGTCGTGGACTTGCACGTAGCGCACCTGCCGCGCGAGCAGCGGCGATTCGTCGCGCTGCTCTGTCGCGAAGCACTTGAACTCTTCGCCGTGTTGGCAGTCGCGGACCCGCCCGCGTGGGCTGCAGCGCTACGGCGGCGCCTGCGCGCGTCCGGGATGCCGAAAGGCGCAACCGCCCGGCGCGCGCACCAGCCAGCGCCGCAGTTCCTCCTGCGCTTCGGCGCCCGTCGGCTCGATCCGCAAGCGGACGTGTACGCCGACTTTTGCGCCGACTTCTTCCGCGCACCACTTGCGCCTGGCGAGCGCGAGCTGCCTACAAGCGCGGACTTTGACCGCTGCAAACTCGAAATGTGGCGCGTCCTCACGCCTGCGATGCACGCGCGTCTGCGTCGCCACTCTCGCGTGCCTGTGAGTCTATTGTTTCGGCCGCCGAAGCTGTTGGCCGCGTCCCGGACACTCGCGTTCCTCCTGAATGTCCGCTCGCTCCTGCGTACGATCGAGCGCAAAGCGTTCGAGGCCCAGACCCGCATTGCGACGCAGGCGTACGGCCTCGACCGTGTCTTCCCGGCATTCCCGTTCGTGCTCAAGCTCGCCGAAGTGGACCTTCACCACTCGGTCGAGCTGCCGCCAGCCGCTCCGGCTCTGCTCGCTGAGCTCGTCACGCTCGGCGTGCGGCTCACGCAGAACACATACACTGCGTGCGTGCACTTCAACCTGACGCCCAACACTGCGTTCGGAGACCTCTCAGTCGCTCAGCTCGCGCCTGTGCTCGCAGCAGTGACCACGTCCCGGCCACTCAGCCGAGATAACGACGACGCCGACAACCAGCAGCTCTTGCGGCCGCTAAGCGTCGACGACCCGAAGCGCGTCTGTCGTCTCGAGTTCAAGAGCCGGCCGACACGTCGCAGCGTCGCGTACGTGCGCAAGATCGAAGCCGTGTGCTCAGCTGTGAGCGTCTCGGACGAAGTCCAGGAGATCGCTCTGAGTAACATTGTGTGCGGGTACACGGGCGCGACCCGCCGGAAGCTCTGGGAGTGGATCGCGTTCGCGCTCTTTAGCAAAGACGCGTGCCGGCGCATCCGCCACGTGACGCTCGAAGACTGGGGCGTGCGGGACGACGACGTGGCGGCGATTCTGCGCATCGCGGAGGCTGTGGACCCGGTCAAGCGCCTCCTCGACACGACGAGTCTCCGAACGATCCACGACGGTGAGAGCGAAGAGGAGCCCGAGGACTTTTACGACGACGACGACGACAGTGCGAGTGAGACGGACGAAGACGAGGGCGACGATACGCCGTCGTTGAACGGCGGTGGCGCGTTTGGCGGCGACGATGACGACTTACTCAGCGACGACGCGAGCCAACGCAGCACCAGCAGGGTCAGGAAACTCACAGCCGACAGAGCAGAACTGGCTGCGGTCGGGAACGGCGTTGGTCAGCTCCAGCTGGCGAGTGAAAGCATCGCTGGCGACAGTGACAGCGACAGTGACAGCGAAAGCGAAGCCAACGAGACCGGCACCAGCTTCGTGTCGCTCCGAGTTGGAACGACAGTCCAGATCAGTCCCTTCGATCCGCTCGACCCGGAAGGACGCACTGGCGCTCCAGACGAGCTCGTACTCGAGAGCGACCGCACGTTCCGGATCATGCGGGACAAGGCCTCGAGCGATCAGATCGACATCGTCGTGCCCGGCTACGGCTACTGCACTGTCGCGCGCGAATCGGCTCTGCAGACGTTCACGCTCCCGCGCCAGTGCGTCCGGTCGTCGTACAACGGTGCCATCGAGGAGCTCGACCTGGACCTCAAGCACACGGCGGCCGCGGTGTTCATCCCACTGGTGCGCTACGTCGGAGCGAAGCTGAAGCGGCTGAGTCTTGGCTCTGCGCACGCAGTTCCGCTCAGCAAAGCCGATGTCGAGTCGTTCTTAGCGTGCTGTCCGAAGC
>JAASGD010001292.1:0-11669 GCA_023334115.1 Globisporangium megalacanthum | reverse complement strand
GACTCGGCGAGTGCGACGGTCTACGACAGCGAGTCTGTGGCGATCGACACCCATTTCGAGACCACCCGCCGACACCAGGAAGTACCGCAATTGACACCAAGGCGTCGCAAGACCAACGAGCAGAGGCTGGCGTCTGCACCCGTATGGTAACGGCAGCAGTGATTCGTTCATCCTCTCAGTCGGTCTTGTCAAGCTGATGATGGTATGGTGGGTCGACCTACGTCTTTGCTTAGTTCTCATCTTGCCGAAGACTCGATCAACGAGCTGAACTGAGTCTGAAGACTCGCCAAATGGCCTGACTGGGGTGACGTTGGTCGAGTTGGCACTTGTCAAGCTCATGCTTCTGCTGCGATTGTCTTGACTGTGTCTCCAACTGACTGTCGCGATCCATTTCATGAGTTGTGCGACCCCACATCGATCCACAGATCGACACTCTCGACGTGACTGTCAATGACTCGGTACCACTGTTCCCACGCGCTGAATGGCAAATCAGGTCACGTCGTGCACGCGCGCGCACGAGAAGGAAGCGAGCAACTGACAAGCGTCACTGGATTTTCCAGGCTCAACCACCACCACAGCACACCAGGTGCATGGCGGGCCCCACAAAGGTTATCCGGCGGTGGCGGCACTGTACACTACTGTACCTACTGTATGGACCTGGGTGTGTCTGCGTGCGTCTGCGTGCGTGTGGCAGAAGGCAGCGAACGCCTCAGCAGGCAACACACGATGGTGCTTTCGCCGACAGGACGATCGCAATGTTCACTGGACCGACCGAATGTTCGTCCGCTCAGCACCACGTCCAGTCCGCGACGCGACGCCATCGTCGATCAAGTGCACTTTCAGCCATGTGTGTAATTCCCAAGAGGAGTCGAGCGTTGTGGGACTCCAAAGGGCTGTCAGTCTTTGTGGTCGGGAACTTGGGTGGGGCTGCTGGTCGCCTCTGCGTTGGTGATTTTTCAAGAGCGTCTGGGACTCCCATCAGCTAGCTGTTGTTCATAGCCCTCCAGTAAGTAGTAAGAAGTCAAGCCCCACCACCACCCCACACGCTCTCTTCAGCCTTGCTGCTCACTACGCGGCGATCGACCTGCCAAGCAGCGTCTGCCGATCGATCAATCGAGCGAGTGATACTTGTTGTTGTCAATTGAGCTAGCAGCGGTACAGTCTGCAGTCAGCACCGGATGTAAAATGCAGTGCGAATGTTCCGCCTGTTTGCCGCGTGCCGATTCGCGATCCAAATTCGGAATTTTTCGGGTCCTGATAGGGCTCGGTGTCGCGCCTTCGCGCTCGTGTGGCTTGAACCCGCTCGGCATAGTGAGCGCAAGTGAAATGGGGCCAACTGCAAGCCGCCGCTGCTGTTGGTCGGGCAGTAGCGCCACACTCACTCCTCCTCACTCACCTCTGCTCGCCTCCCATCGCTCTCGTACTCGCGCATGACGACGCCCTCGACGAGCGCAGCAGCAGGCGGCCGCGCGCGCCACTCGCGCCTCCCGCGGACCGCGTCGCTCTACGACGAGTACCCGCTGGCGACCGGCGGCGGCCGGGGCTCGCGCGGCAGCTGGGGCGCGAACACCACCAGCCCGTCGCGAGCGCGCGCGTTGTCGCAGTACTCGGACGCTGCGGCGGTGGTGACGTCGCCAGGGTCGTTCGACAAGGTGCGTGTCGTGACGGTTCAGGGTGAACGCGTCGAGGCAGTCGGTCTGCTGACGTGTGTTTACGTGATCAGCAGCAGGGCGACGGTCGGAACGCGTCGCTCTTCTCGACGTTCGGCAAGTTCCATGGCGAAGTGTACGAGAGCAAAGAGCGCTCCAAGGTGCTGAGCGTGCTCAAGCGGCGGGGGAAAGCCAACAGCGGCGACGCCAAGAGCGGGTCGCTCGCGCTCGCTCGCTCAGCCCCAGCCAAGTTCACGGCCGACGACATTGTGCGCGCTGGGACGCTCACGAAGGAGGGCTCGTGGCGCCGCAACTGGAAGAGCGTACGTCCCTCCCTGTCTGTCGCTACGAGTCGATTACTCGCCCTCCCACTCCCACTCACGCTCGCTCCTTTGTGCCGTTCCAGCGCTTCTTCATCCTGCGCCGGGACTTCCCGTGCCTCTGCTACTACACGTCCGAAGACAAGCTCGAGCTGCTCGGCGAGATCCCCATCCTGCCCGACACGCTCGTGCTCGACCGGAGCGCGGCCGGCGGCGGCGGACCCTTCCGCTTCCAAGTCCGCTCGGCCGCCAAGACGCTGCTGCTCGAGGCCGAGACGCGCGACAACCAGCGCCGCTGGGTCGACGCGTGCCAGGAGCTCGTGGACTCGGTGCGTGCTGACAAGTTCCGTGGCTCCACCACCGGCCTCACGCGCACGAGCATCATGGACCGTGAGTCGACTGACGCGCGGCCGAGTACGCTCGTCAGCGCCGCTGCCCAGCAACGCGCATCCTTGTCGCGAGCCACTAACGGAGCTGGAGCTGGTGCTGCAGCGACTGGGACGCCGGCTGTGCCGTTCGCTGGCACCAGCAGCACGACTACCAGCGCCTTCTCGGTCGACTCGTCCGTCGAGTTCGTGTCGTCGTCCACTGGAGCAACAACGACGACAGCGATGGGCACCAAGAGCCGCGGCGTGGAGAACAACCCGCTCTTCACGAACTCGTCCCGTGGGCTCGTGCTGGAAGACCCGAACTTTGACTGGTCGCAGCTCCTTGAAGCGAGCTCATCGTCGTCGTGGAACGAAGACTCGGGCGGCGAGAGCGACGGTGGAGACGACACGACGACCGGCGGCCAGAGCACAACAGCTACACTCGAGCCCATGGCAGAGGACCAAATGACGGACGCTACGCTCCACTCGGGCCGCGGCCGCTCGCGCTCGCGCACGCAGAGCAAGAGCGGCAAGATCACGATCGTGAGTCTGAACCCGAGCCCGATGGTGCGTCGCCGTCAAGCGCTTTTCGACCTCTCGATCGAAGTCAGTCTCGGCCGCAAGAGCAAACTCATGCGCACCGACGCCGCGAACGAGAAGACGGGGTGCTTCATGAAGATCAGCGGGTACCTCAAACAGACCAAGACGCTCGTGGACATTGGCGCGACCGATGCGATCAAAGTGTCGACGCTGCTGGCGGCGGCAGCAGCGAGCTATCCTGGCGAGAAAGCGGTGAGCGTGCCGTTCTCGATCGTCGTCTCGACCGAGCTCGAGCAGTTCGCGCAGCTGCGCTTCACGCTCTACAAGTGTTCGATGAGCCAGAGCCCAGGCACTGCGCAGTCGTGTCTCGGCATCGGCCGGTGCCACGTGACCGACAACTTCCTCGACTCGATCCCCAAGACGATCGTGCTGGCGGAGAAGAGCTCGACGCGCGAGTCGCTGCAGGACGCACTCGTCCAGAGGCCACAGCCGCCGCAGCCGCAAGTGGCGCCGTCCCCCGTCATGATAGAGGAAGTGGAGGCGCAGACGAGTCGAGGCGGGAAGGCGATCAGCCTCACGTCGACGAACGACGGCATCCAGATCGCGATCCGCGCGTTCCCGTCGCTGAGTCCACAAGAGATCCTCCCAACGACTGGCATCGACATGGCGACGACCAAGTACCTCATCCCGACGACCGTCCCATCCGAGGAATCGCCGACGTCGTACGGTGGACGCCTCACACGCAGCAACAGCTCGCGGGTGCTCGTGGACAACGGCAGCTTCCTCGGAGGGACGGGCAGCGACGCTGGCGCGGGTCCAGCGGTGCGGTACATCGCAGTGGACGAGATCTTGCGCGTCCCACGCAGCACGTTCGCGCTGCCGCTGGCGTACCTGGACTACTTGGAAGAGGAGGTGCTGGAGCGGACACGACGCTTGCGCAAGCAGCTCCCGAGTCGGAGCAGCGCGAACCACCTGCACGTGGCGATGGTCGAGTTCGAGTTGGAGTACTGTCGGAAGAAGACCGAGGAGTACATGAAGCAGCGGCAGTTTCTCATGCGGCAAGAGAAGCGGCTGCTGGACGAGCAGGAAGACGGCAAAATCTTTGAGACGCTGCGGACGCTCAAGAAGGTGTCGTCAAAGCCGAAAGAAGGCGGGACCCAGCCCGAGGCCGTCGCGCCGTTCAAGCGCAGCACGTACAAGAGCCTCGACGGCTGGCAGTTTCTCCCGACCAACATGCAGGACCAATTTCTCTGCGTGTACCAGCCGTCGACGCACCCGCGGGACCCGACGACGCCGTTCGTGTGGCACACGATGACGATGGGGTGTCCAGCGGCACACACAAAGGGCTTTGCCAGCGGCGGGTACCCGCACGCCGACATGATCCCAGAAGAGTACAACAGCGTGCCGAGCGTCAGCCTCACGAGCAGCGCGCACGCGGGTCTCGGAAGCGGCGCCACTGGGAGCAGCAACCCTGCGACGTCGCCAGCGAGCGACTCGCACTTCGACGAGCCACTGACGTCTCCGATGGGCGGCCCGTCGGCGGCCGCGTCCACGCAGACCGAGCGGACGCGACGAAAGAGCAACGCGTTGAAGGCGCCGCACCATGCGCCGGACGAGTCGACCGTGTCGTTGAAGACGCGACTGGAGCTGAAGGACCGACTGGACATTATCGGGAGCCAGATCTTGTCGGCCGCAGTCGGGTGCATCCTCGCGACACTCGACCTCGCAGCGACGGGAAGCGAGCACCACCGGCGGCAGCTCGAGAACACGGTCCGGTTCGGCTACCTCATGAACTTCGAGTCGCTCCTGAGCACGCAAGGCAAGGAGATCGGGATGCTTGAGGACTTTGCGGCCGGCGCCAAATGGCTGCGCAACGTCTTTGTGCAGTTTCGGCGGCACAAGACAACTGGGGAGCACTTTGTCATCAAGAACTTCTCCCCAGCCGACAGACGGACGCTCGTCCAAGCCACTGGAGGGTCGACGAACGAGACGAACGCCGCGGACGGGAGCACCACGTCGTTTCCAGGACAGAGCCGCAGCGGCCACTACTTGCTCGTGACGATCGGCGTCCAGGAGAGCCACATGAACGTGCTGCCGCCCGCGCTCGTGGCCGGGAAGCCGTTCCGGATGCGCTGCGTGCTGTTCACACAGGGCGTGAACGAGAAGCAGTCGCTCGTGCACGCGTACAAGGCGAGCTCTGTGAAGGTGCAGGACCGGATAAACCGGGACAACCTCGAGGAGCTCAAAGACCTCTACGCGATCTTCCGGCGCTTGAACCACCAGCACCACCACCACTACGACGCGACGACAACGACGGCGGCACCGGCGCGTCGCCGTGCAAGCAGCGTCGGCGACCTCCTGGTCGGCCGCTACAGCGTCCAGGCGCTGGACGAGCTGCTCGCGCAGATCGAGCACCACATCTGCGCGCCGTCGAACCAGTTCAAGAAGAACGTGGCGCTGCTCACGGATACGTCGGACTTTTGCCGCGAGCTCGGCGGCGCCCGCGTGACGTGCTGCAAGAGCGGGAAGGACCGCACGGCCATGTCGGTCACGCTCGAGCAGGCGCGCCTCTGTGTCGCCGAGCTCAAGGCCACGCAGGGCTCGACGCTGTGTGCGAGCATGCGGCTGTACGGCGTGCGGCGCAAGAACGTGTTCCTCAACACCAAGGCGGACAAGTTTGCGTTCAACGAAGTGCAGCGCAAGATGCTCCCCGAGTGCTACAAGCCGCCTGCAGGCACGTACAAGTCTGGCAAGACGTAGCAACGCGACAGGGGGCTCCTGCCGCGCATCACAGCGGTGGGGGCCACACGTTGCCTTGATATTTAGAGAGGAGAGGGGACGACGGGACAGGACACCAGACGAGAGACAGGTCGGCTGATCGCCGCTGCAGTGGTGGCAGCGGAACTACTGCTGTTGATGCGGTACGAGCAGTCGCCTGGTCTGGAACAAGCCCGAGGCGACGAGCCACGCGTGGAGCTCGGGAGAAATGAGCGCCGGCGGGTGGAACAGTGGCCGCTGGAGCGCTGAGGACGACGGAGCGAGCGCGGCGTCGGCTGCTGCCTGCGCGTGTGGAGTAGAACGAGGCGGCGCCTCGTGTGGGTAAGTATGAGAGGCAGCCTCGCTGTCAGCTAGTAACGAGCGGAATGGACGCTCGCTGTCGCCTGTCGCATCCTCGTTGTCGTTGCCGTTGTCGGCGGCGTCACTGTCGCTGTCGCCTCGATCGGAAGCTGTCGTGTCACTGCTGCTCTCGTCGCCCTCCTCAGCCTCCGCCTCGTTTCTGCCAGCGCCATCGGCTCTGTCGCTGTCGCTCGAAGCGCACTCGCCATCGCTCGCACTCGTGTCGCGGCCGTTCGCTGCCGTGTGTGTCGGCTGTCGCACTGCGTAGAGGACCTTCCGGGTGTTGAGAAGCGGCATCGAGCGCGCTTTCGCCAACGTCGTAGAGCTGCTCGCACTCTGGAGCTGGGCGAACTTAGCGAGAAGCGTGGAGTTATCGCCCTCGACATGCGACTGGTGCGCGTCAATGTACGCGGCCGAGACGCGCGGTCCCCACGTCACGTGCGACGTCGTCCACGAGCGCTTCTCCCGCCGTTGCCTGCGCCGACGCCGCCGTCGCTTGCGTAGCTGGGTCCTCTGAATCGGCGACTGGAGCGCGCTCTGGCGGGTGTCCAGGGGCGGTGGGAGCAGCATGGAGATCTCGAACGTCAAGTGCGGGCGGAGCGGCTCTGTGGCCGCGTTCGTTGGCACGAGCAGCGGCGCCGCTGCGCCTCTCGCAGGCGACACGGAGGCACCAGTTGACTTGAGCGGCGACGTCTTCCCCTTCTTCCCACCCACCGCTTCTTTCTTGGTTGTAAGCGTCTCTTGCGTCTGTGTAGGCGACGGGGCTGCGAGTCGTTCGTCCTCCTGTTGTCCTTCTCTGTCGGCACGAGGAGCATCCAGCGACCACCGCGAGAGCCGCGCCATCGCCGCCATCATCCGCAAGAACCGCTCTCCAAGTCGCAGCTGCTGGAGCTCCCCCTCACCTCCCAGCTCCAGGTCGAGCCCGCCATCTCTGTCTCGGGCGTTCGTGCCGCCTTCGTCCCTCTTCTGTGGCTCTCTTGACGCCTGTGTGCGCTGGTCGCTGGACAGGAGCTCTTGGTGGCGCTTGAGAGACGTCGTCTGCTGGCGATCGCGAGGGTTTATTCGGACTGGCAGGCGCCGAGGCTCCTGCTGCTGGTGGTGCGAGTCGGCGCTCGCAGACACGGGAGCGTGAACTTGGTCGCGTGGGACAAGTGCGAGTCGCGGGACTCGCCGCTCTTTTGCTTCAGCCGCGTGGGTTCGGAAGGGCATGAGCGCTGAGTCGATTCGACCTAGTTGACCAAGTTCACTTCTGGTCAGAAGGGAAGTTCGCACTTCCGACTTAAGTTAGCTCAGCCGGTTGCTCCTGGGAGCTCCTTTCACTGTGGGCGTCGTGTCTAACGACTCCAGTACTGGTACTGATGTTGATGAATACTGTACCAGTCCAGCAGTACTAAAGTACTGGTACTGATCTTCACCTTTATCTTCATCAAGAAGTTTCTCGCTGTGGTTCAGTCCGTTCCACAGGTTGGCTGCATGCCGTTCGAGAGGCCAATCCCGCACGCCAATAGTTCCCCACTCCTCGGACGCACAACTGTACTGACGGCCGACTATGGCACGGGGCGGCACGAGCGCAAAGGCGCCCAAGAGCGCGACCACGACCGCCGCCGCAACAAACACCAAGAGCAGTAAGAGCAAAGGCGGCGGCGGTTCGAATGAGGACGTGCGGCGGGAGGCACCGCTGCAGGCCGTGCTCTTCGCCGACTCGTTCGCCGAGACGTTCCGCCCAGTGACGCTCGAGATGCCGAAAGTGCTGCTGCCGCTCAACAACGTGCCGATGCTCGAGTACGCGCTCGAGTTCCTCGCGTCTGCAGGCGTGCGGGAAGTGATCCTTTTCTGCACGCGCCACGTCGAGCAGCTCGAGCGGTTTGTCCGCGAGCGCTCGCAAGTCGCCCGTCGCCTCGCTGTGCTCTGCGTGAGCAGTCCGTCGTGTCTCACGGCCGGCGACGCGCTCCGGGAGATCGACCGGCAGCAGCTCGTGCGCTCGAACCCGTTCGTGCTCATGAGCGGCGACGTCGTGGCGAACGTCGACCTCGTCGCTGCGATCGACGAGCACAAAGCGCGCAAGAAGGCCGACGCGACGACCATGATGACGTCGATCTTCAAGGAGATCCAGCCGAACTGCAGCACGAGCATCCGGCCGCTCACAGACGAGCTCATTGTAGGCGTCGACAGCGCCACGTCGCAGATCGTGCTCTACGAAGACGACCCGTTGAAGCGGTCGACGCGGCTCGCGACGATCTTCCTCGAAGCGCACGCGTCAGTGGCGCTCCGGTCGGACCTCATGGACTGTTTCATTGACATTTGCTCGACCGAAGTGCTGCTCAAGTTCGCGGAGGACTTTGACTACCAGGACCTCCGGCGCGACTTTTACCACAACGAAGTGCAGAACTACGAGCTCGGGAACAAGTTCTTTGTCAAGATCGTGACGGACGAGTTCGCGGCCCGTGTCGTGGACCCACGCACGTACAGCGGCGTCTCGCACGCGATCCTCCAGCGCTGGGTCTTCCCCATGGTGCCCGACACGAACTACCTCGGCAGCGACGACACGACGTACTCGTACCACCGTGGGATGGTCTACAAGGAGGACGCGGTCTCGCTCTCGCGCACGTGCTCGATCGGCCGCCAGTCGATTCTCGGCGCCGGGTCGTCGTTTGGCGACAGCACGAGCGTCCGGAAGAGCGCCGTGGGCCGCAACTGCACGATCGGCCAGCACGTGACGATCCACGGGAGCTTCCTCTGGTCGAACGTCGTCGTGGAGGACGGTGCGCGCATCACGAACGCGATTCTGTGCGACAACGTCGTGGTTCGCAAAGGCGCGGTGATTGAGGAAGGCTGCGTGCTGTCGTTCGGCGTCGTGATTGGCGAAGGGTTTACGCTAAAGGCGTTCTCCAAGGTGACGAAGGCCGCGCCAGTAGAGCAGGACGACGAGTTTGCGTCATCCGATGACGACGACGACGCGGCCAGCGACGACGGAACGCTTGCACCGGAGGCGAAACGCACGACGGGTGGCGTCCCGTCGGACGATCCGGACGCGATGGTGTGGAGTGCAGCGGACGTGGGCGTGGGTGGCGTCGGCCGGCTCTGGACGCTCGATGATGACGACATTCAAGTGGACTCGGACGACGAGGGCGACGAGAGCGACAGCGAGACGCCCAAGACGCCACTGGCCGCTCGGCGTCTCGAGAAGCTCAAGAGCATGCTGATTGGCGCTGCCGACGTGGTGCTGAAGAAGACGCAGAAGTGGGACGACTGGGAGACACTCAGTCTCTCGGACGACGAGGACGACGACTTGAACGACCTCGACGACCTGGACGTGCACGAAGTGCCGTTCCATCAGATCATCAAGGAGAACGTGATGAACGGCGACGCGGCAGGACACGCGGTCGACGACGTGTTCATGGAGATCAAGAGCTCCAAGTTTGCGCACAACCGGTCGTTCGCTGACGTGCTCGGGGCGATGGTGCCGGGGCTCTTGGAGCTCGTGGCGACCGAGGGCCAGTCGGCCATGGGCATCCTTGCGCAGGTGCGGACCAAGTTCCACAAGTGGTCGAGCGTGATCAAGAAGTGTCTCGTGGAGCCGGAGGACCAGGTCGCGATCGTGCACGCGCTCGAGACGTTCTGCGTCACGGCCGCCCACCGCAGTGTCTGGTCGCCGCTTTTCCGGTTCCTGCTCCAGATTGTCTACGACCTCGAGTGGGTCGCGGACGACGTCATCCTCGAGTGGCACGCGGAGCGGGTGGGCGAAAGCGCTGGTGGGGACCACGACGGCCCGATCGACAGCAGCCACAACGAGGAGCAGCTCGTAGCGCTCGCCAAGTCGGAGCAGGTGCAGGAGTTCATTGACTGGCTGCAGGAAGAAGAAGAAGAAGAGGACGAAAGCGACGAGGAGGAGGAAAGCGACGAAGACTGAGAGTCGACCGCCTCAAGACGGGAAGCCATTGTCGTCCTTGTTGCGCATCATACTGGAAACCATCCAACATGAACATGTCCTTGTCGTCTGAGAATTCTCTCTTTCAGCGTATTCCTCTCTCTTTCTCTCTTTCTCTCTTTCTCTCTCTCAAACTATCTACCTCAATATCTCTCGCTATGTCTCTTGTTTTTTCTCGATCTCAATCTTTCTCTCTATTTCTATCCCAATAGAGACATTTCGAAGACCAAAAATAGCTGCGTTTCAGTCTCGGTTTCACCAAAAACGAGTACCTTGGCCACAACGCTCGATTCTGGCACTCAAAAGGAGGATAGGGTAGAAGAAACCGGCATCGAAGCTCAAACGCATTCTTCGTTCACTTCGCTCCTGACTAGTGCTCAATGGTGTTTGTAGCGCCACGACTCGGAGTCCACGACGCGCACATGATCGTCGCGGGCATATGGGTTGCACGCCGTGGAAAGAAGAAGCGTATTCTCAGAGTCATGCAGTTTCTGATCAACAAGCGCTTGTTCCGACTTGCCAACTTCCAACCACGCATCATGAGAAGCGCAACATTTGACTTCATGCAGGACGATGCTACTTCCAAAATTCGCTTCAGGTTCACGCTGTCCGATCTCCACCTACTCGCTCACAAGCTCCGACTTCCTGCGCCCACCAGACAAACTGCAGCAGGAGATGTTGTCTCAGCGGTCGAGGCGCTCGCAATGGTGTGCCGCCGGCTCGCGGAGCCATCGACTCTGTTTACTTTTGCGAACGAGTTCGGACGATCGCAGTGCGCCTATAGCCGCGTGTTCAACCACATCATCGCCTTACTGTACTCCAAGCATCGACACGTGTTCTACTTCAACAGAGCCATTGTGACGGCTCGGATCTTCTCGTACTGCGGCGCGATTGCTAGGAAGGGGCTCCTCTGCGCACGTGTTAGGCTTTCATTGATGGGACCAAACAATACGTGCCGCGTCCATCCGCACGCGCAGTGCCGAAGTCAAGTTTCGAGAACCTACAGAGAGCACTCTACAATGGCCACTCGAGACGGCATTGCTTCAACTGGCAGTCGATCACCGCTCCCGACGGCATCATTGTCAGCCTGTATGGGCCTGTTGAGGGCCGGCGGCACGACTCAACAATGCTCAGCATGAGTGTCGTTCTCGAGGTCTTCTCGACGGACCTGGACGCTGTGTTTCGGGGCCGAGTGATCAACGGCGACCCAGCGTACGGGTGCAGCGAGTACCTGTGCTGTCCGTTTGCAGATGTGGGAGCGGATCCACGAAAGGCAAGTTTTAACGCGAAGATGAGCATCGTACGCGAAGCCGTGGAGTGGGGATTCGGCCGTGTGAAGACGCTGTGGTCATTCGTCGACTGGGAGAAGAAACTCTGAGCAAGACAGTCTCCTGTAGGCGTAGTCTTCTTTGCTGCTGTTCTACTTTTAAACCTGCACACCTGCCTACAGATCCACGGCGACCAGATCTCCGTGTACTTTGACCTATCACCACCATCTCTCGACGAGTACCTTCACTCGGAATCCATCTAAACGAATGAAATGCGTTGAAACAAACTGCTTTGTGTACCTATTCGAGCTCCAACTCTTACTCCTCGTGGCGTGCGTCGTCTCGCTTTAGTGCAGCACAGACGATCTTGAGCATGAGTTCGTCTCGTCGCATGTCTGTGGCGATTCAGCGTTCCTCTCAGCGTTCCTCTGCATCAACCCGCATTCGCTCGATGCGCTCGTTGTGTGCTCGCGTCTTCT
>JAASGD010001291.1:0-11681 GCA_023334115.1 Globisporangium megalacanthum | reverse complement strand
GGTGCCATCGGAAGCACCAGCAGCCCTAGCAGCAGCAGCAGAAGATAACGAGGACGTGGCTCTGTCGCCTGCGCACAAGTACAAGGAACAAATCGACAAGAAGATGAGCGACATCCAGGACATGCTCTCGAGCTTTCGCGCGCTGGACGACGGGTCATTGGGAGGACGACAGCAGCAGTTCGAGTCGAACGTGAGTTCGCTTTAGCGGCTGCGTGTCTGGATGCACTTTCCAAGTTCTTGCAAGCGTACTCTCGGGTGTTCAGTACCGGTACTACAGTAGAAACTATAAATTGATTATATAATACCGGTATTCTATACAGTCTAGTATGTCATTGCCAAGTTTGTTACAACAGCTACTGTACTGCTTGAAAAGCATGCCGCGTGGGAAAAGCTGGCGGCGTGAAGAGGACTTGGGCCTTGTCCGTGCGATCGCCACGACGCTGCGAGACACCGGCTCACTGGAAGGCGGGACGACTGTGTTTTGGCAGTGCGTGGGGGCGGAGCTCGCGCAGCTGCTACCTGAGGACGTGCGCGCAACGCCGCGAACGCCAACAGCGGTCGAGAAGCGCTGGAAGACGCTGCAACCGCCGCTCGTGGCGTTCACTTCCAGCTTCCAAGCAGCCAGACACGCTCACAATGCGCTGTCGGACGCAGATTGCGTAAACAAAGCGCTCGATCGCTTCCAAGAGGAGAACCCAACACACGGGCCGTTTGAGCAACTGGAGGTCTGGCAGCTGCTGCGCCGCGAGGTGCCGCATTACGAGGACCTGATTACGTCATCCACGTCGTCCTACATGACACACCAGCGACGGCGTGAGGGCGTTTCATCACTGCCTCCAGCGAAGCGGAGACGCCAGCCGACGGATGGAGACAGTGCAGAGACGGTGGTGGGGGGAGAAGGGGGAGACAACGACACGGACAGCACTAACGACGCCCGCGACGGCGCACAGGACGCCAGCCAAGCGCAGAAACCGCCGCCAAGCAGCGACGTGGGCCCGAGCGACGCTGCTACGTACTGGAGAGCCAAGCTGGACGCGGTGGCGACCAGGAACGCGCTGCTCGCGG
Organism: Globisporangium megalacanthum; assembly: GCA_023334115.1. NCBI lineage: Eukaryota > Oomycota > Peronosporomycetes > Pythiales > Pythiaceae > Globisporangium > Globisporangium megalacanthum. The sequence goes on along the minus strand of JAASGD010001291.1, from coordinate 10,616 downwards.
AGCAGAACGCGATCGCGACGGAGCGAAACCTCCTCCTGCTCTTTGCGCACCGTGACGACGCGCTCTCGACCGAGTTCTTTGACCTCAAGCGCCGCCTCGAGCTCGCCAAGCTGCGTCGGGCTGTCGCTGAAAGCGAGTAACAGCCAACCCACGAGGCCGTCGAAGACGGTGTCGGGTGAGTGTGTTGGTAGGGAGACCGACTCGAGACGGTTGTGTGGGTCTTCACACGCCTGTCGAAGACCGATGGCTGCGTCCGTCGGCCTCGCTGCAGTCAGCAACACGCCGTTTCAGCGCGTCACGCACGTCCCGCATGGCTTGGATCGTGCGGTCGTCGCACCCGAGTCGCTCGAGGGCCGGCACGATCGTCTGCACGTGCGCAAGCAGCTCTCTGTCTACGACAAGCGCGTCGTCCAGTGGGCGACACGCGGCTGCTGTGGAGAGCGTGTCGTTCGAGTCATAGTCGGCCGCAGGAGATGAATCAGCGGCGTCGCCGCCACTTCTGCTCGCACCGTCCGGATCGACACCAGCTGAGACGGAGACGCCGCCACTGAAGCCACTGCTGTTCACAGGCGACGACAGCTCGTCGCGTTCTGCGAGAAAGTCGCGCTCCGACGCGCCGACAAAGTGGAGGCTCTCGCTCTCGTCCGCAGGCGACAGGAGCTCCTGGAGCGCCAGGACGTGACGCAGCGGCAGTCGGAACGCAGTGTCCTTGATCTGCTGCTCCAGCGCTTCCTCGGCTTCACGCACAGCTGCTATCGCTGTCGCTGTCGCGTCGGGACTATCCGCGACGAGCCGCCCGCCAACCTCCCCAAGCACGTTCGCGTCCGCCCAGCAGCTAGCGACCAGCGCTGCCGGCACGTCGCGCCACGCTGCGCAGCACCAGCGGATCGCCTGCGCCTCCGCGACGGTAAAGGCGCTCGCGTGACCGGCTTCGTGGCAGTCGAGCGCGTGCAGCAGCTGGCGCTTCCGGTAGCGGCGCTTGAACGCTGCGACGATCCCCGCGTCGAGCGGCTGGGCAGTGGCTTCTGGGACGTGCAGCACGCGGACGTGCGAAAGGCGGAGGCCGCGCGTAATGTGCGACGGCGCGTCAGCTATCAGCAGCACAATGAAGCGGTTCGCGACGGCCATGGTCGCGTTGAGCGTGCAGAGCCAGCGCTGGAACACGACGGCGTTCAGCCACACGCGCTCGCTGTAGCAGTAGCTGAACTCAGGCTCTGTCCCTGCGTTGGGAGGGGACTGTTTGCTCGCTGTGTAGCTGGTTGGAGCGTCCTGGACCAGGTCTTTCGACCGGCCGACAAGGAGCGGAGCGAGCCGCTCGCTCCCAGTCGCGTTCACTGCGAGCAGCAGCGTCAGCTTCTGGCTCTGCTGCTGCTCTGGAGCTCTCCGCACCGGCTTCTCTGGCACGAGAGCATACAAAAGCCCCGTCACACTAAGAGCGAACACGTCATTCGGATCGTAGTCCTGGATCGCGTGCTGGACGCTCCAGTCCCACGCGGCGCTGCTGTCCGGTGCGTCGTCCACTTCGCTCTCCACGCCGCTGTCCCCACTCGCGAGCACAGCGTGGTGGCGCTTCTTGAAGCCTGTGAGCCAGCCGTTCGAGAACGCAATCTGGCTCGCGATGCCGAGCTCATGCGCAAACGCGCGGCCTTTCTCCTTGATCGCGTCGCCCGAGACGCGCCGCCCGCTGTGGCTCGCGACGAGGAGCCAGTGCGCGAGCGCGGCTTCAAGCTCCGGGTGGTCCACGTACGTGCGGCGCTTCTGCGCCAGCGAACTGCCGTCAATGGCCAGAAACTTACTCCGGTCCGCGAGGATCCGTGAGATGGTGCTCTGGTGGAGCGGCTCGTCGAGTGCGAACGTGTCGCGCGCCCACACGCAGAGCTGCGCTTGCGTGCATTTCGTCACAGTCGCGTGCAGACAGAGCGCTTGGCGCTGCGCATTCGTCAAGAACGCGTTGCCGCGCTTCTTCTTGGTAATTGGAGCATGAATGCTGGTGTCAGCAGTGTTTGGGATAGTGCGAAAAGTGAGGGAGCTGCTCGTGGTGGCGGAGCTCAGCGTGTGCGCAGCGCGTTCCACGGCGCGTTGTGCGATCGCGTTCAGCGGTGGTGGCTGCGTATCGGGCACCACAAGCGGCGGCGCTTCCTCCTCGTCGCCGTCACCGTTTTTATGGGGTGTGCCAGGAGCGGCAACGCCAACCGCGACGTCGACCTGCAGCGTTCCAGTCAATCCACGCTTCGACGTCATTGTTGGTGGCGAAGAGTGTGTGGGCCACATGGTGTTAAATAAGCACCCTGCGATATTGAATAATTAGCGCGCTTAATATATTGTCTCGGTTAATCATGAATTGACCAGTATCAAGTGTTTTCTGCCTGTACACCATGATCACACGCCGCCTGATGCAAATCAATCAATCACCTCAAGTCGCGATCAGCAACAGCTCACGCGAGTCACGCGCTCACTTGCTTGTGCGCGCGCAGGCGATCCGACTCGACGGCTATCGCGCGCTTTGCGCTCTCAGGTTTGTCGCGACCGAGACAGGCAACAACAAACCATTACAGCTCTGGATTTGCTTGGATTGGGCGGCAGGCACTGTCCGGGATGCATACCGGTACTTCGAAATACCTGGTAATATGCTCGCTCATGTGTGGTCTCGGTCGGTCAGTCCCTGCCATCTGCACGTGCTCTCTCGAAGTGCCTGCAAAGGCAAAGGGTGAGTATACAACGGATTTGCCATTTTTCATGCGCATTCATCCCGACCGCGTCATCGACACCTTCCAACAGGATCCCCTCCCTCGCTTGACTTGAGGTGGCGAGGGCGTCAACCGAGCGAACAACACGCGCCACCGTCGGCGTGCGACGGACGGCGCTTTTGTGCGCGTGAGCGGGTGTGGGCAAGGGTGCAACACGCGTTGACACGAGTGTCACGCAGCCCTAGTCCTGGATTAGACCTCTTTCTGAACACTATGAGATTCCCTTGTTTTACTTGCATTCGGTATGGAAAAGTCCAGCTGCACGCAGCTGCCAGCCAGGCACCCATCGCGTCAGTCGCTTCTCGCGACTTTTACGCGCTTTCTAAGCTTCATTACGCGACCTGCTCCGCTCTCTCTCCTCACGCGCTCTCTGCTCGCCGCTCCACTCACTCGCGTACGCTCTCGAGCTCGAGCTCTTGAGAACCAAAGGTTGAGCGAGAGAGGCCCTTCCGCCTGCAACCAGACCCGCTCGCGCCGCCATGTCACCGTCGGTCGCGGCGGGAGCGTCCGTCGCCTCCTCTGCCTCTTCTTCCTCTCCATCCGCCTCCTCGTCAGCACGCAGCAGCACCAGCTATGACGCGTACGCCGCGAGTGCGAAGCGCGACCAGCGCACCAGCGTAAGCAGCACTTCCAGCACCACGAGCAGCAGCACGCGCGCCAGCGACGCCAGCGAGAGCAGCCGCCGTCGGATGCTGCCAGTACGAGCCGACAGCGACAGCGACGACTCGTTCCAGGGACACCTACTACCATATTCCGAGCCAACAGCCGCTGAGCTGGACCCGGACTTTCTCCCAAGCGACAGTACGGACTTTAAACGCGAAGCCCGTCGGCGCAAGAAGAAGCGCGCGCGCCGCATTCAGCTCAAGCACTACGGACTCGCGAAGCAAGCGGCCAAGCTGAACAACCTCAGCGGCTTCCTCCTCCACTCGATCACGCCCCGTGAGTCGTCGATCCTCACGTACACGTCCATGGCGACGCCGGGGACGCACACAGAGTACGACATTGTGGTCGAGAACTTCCGCACCGGCATGAGCTGGCTCGTCTCGCGCCGCTACTCGTCGTTCCGGCTGCTCCGGGACGAGCTCGCGAAGCCGTTCCACGAGCCCCACTGCCACTACTGCGCCTCGGTCGTCAGCGACATGCAGAAGCTCGAGCCGCACTTCCCTGGCAAGCGCCTCTGGGGCTCTACGAGTCCGGCTGTTGTGCGTCGCCGTGCTGAGCGGTTCCAAGCGTACTTAAGCGGACTCCTGACGATCGCGACCGCCGGCTACAAGCTCAGCTGCCCACTCATCGCGAACCTCTTTGTCGTACAGCTCCGGAACTTCCTCACGACCGACAGTGTGCGGTACACGGGCATCCCGGGACAGTTTGGCCAGCAGATCCCGAGTCTCCTCCAAGAGCTCTCGGCGCCTAACAGTCCGCACGACCCCTCGGCAGCGCTGCAGACGATCCAAGAACACTCGTCCCGGTCGTCGCGTGGCTCCATCCTCCTCGAGGACGCGGACGCTGTCGCTGGGATTGACGAGCGGGACTTTCGCGACAAGCTCCAGCTGGAAGAGGACAAGCGCGACCGCCACTACCTCTTTGCGAATGGGGAGCGTACCAACCGCAGCAGCAGCGACGCCCACAGACACGGCTTTGCGGCGTTTCTTATCGACGAAGACGACGATGACGACGATTAACGGACGGCTGACTGGCTGGTGGACAGCGCCACTTGCGGTTCTAATCGAGGCCATCGGAAGCCTCGAGCACCGCCCGCAGTCGGTTGTTCAGTGCAATGCACGCAAGCACCAGACAAGACACATTCATTTTAGAGTAACGCACACTATTTAACGCAAGTCGGACTTAGCAGGGAGTCGCCTCCTGGTTGAGCGCCACAATGATGACGCTAATGTTGTCGTGCGCAAAGTACTGCTGGGCCTTGAGCAGCGTCTCTTGCGCGGCGAGCTGCACGTCGCCGTGCGTGAGCAGCTTGCGCCGGATAAAGTTGACGCACTGCTGCGACGAGAGCACGTCAAAGAGCCCGTCGCTCGCGAGCAGCAGGAACTCGTCGTCCGGACTTACGCGCCGCTCAAAAATGTCGGGCGTCGCGATCAAGTGGCCGTCCTGTTTATGCGCCAAGTCGCCAAAGCCGCGCGAGATCGCGAGGATGCCGTCGAGCCGGCCATTGTGGACGAACCCGCCGCTCTCTTCAATGCGCGCCTTCTCCTCTGGCAGCGCCGCTTTGTGGTCCTTCGTGAGCTCCACCGCGAGGCCGTCGGCTGTACAGAGCACCGCGCGACAGTCGCCGACATTCGTCACAAACAGCATCGTCGCGTCCTCGTCGTCTGTCGCTTCCTCCTTCTCCTCTTCTTCCTCCTCCGTCGTCTTCTCGCTCTCGTGCTTGGCTTCTGCGACCGCGGGGAGGGTCGCCTCCGCTCCGACAGCCTCTTCGCCACCCTCTGTCTTCTGGCGCTTCTGGCGCTTCGCGAGGACCGCAAACACTGACACAGCGCCCGAGAACGAGATCGGCTGGAGGTGACACGCCATGTCGTGGTCGTCGTTGATCTCGTGCACTTCTTCGTCGTCGTCCACTTCCACGTCCACGTCAAAGTCAAAGTCGAGGTCGCCGTTCACCATCGTCCGCTTCCGCTTTGGCAGCATGCTCCGGTTCTGCGCGTCGAGGATCTCGTGGTCGAGTGTGTCGCACGCTTCAAAGATCGCGACGGTCGGCTCGCTGGCAAACTGTGGGTGCGCAAGCACACGGTGGTGCAGCTCTTTCTGGAGCCACACTGCCGTGTCTTCGCCATTGTGGCCGTCGTAGACGCCAAAGAACGCGAGCGACTCGAACGCACTCGCGACCGTCGCGTCGTACCGCGCCAAGTCGCACGACGTGATGCCCGTCGACTTGTCTTCCATGTACGACCGCGACATCTTGGCCTCGGCAAAGCCCGAGCGGAGTCCGAGCGTCAGGTTCTCGCGGATCTTGCTGCTCACGTACACCTGCATGATGCGCTGGCGCTGAAAGTCGAGCAAGTTCGACGTCGACGAGCCGCGCGACGGCGGGTCCACTGGCGCAATCTCGTCGTCGTCGGTGACGACAATGTTGTTTGGTGCCGAGATGAGGTCGTCGAACGTCGTGTCGACATCCACATCGCATTCGACGTCGCTGTAGACCGAGTCGCCGTCGCTGTCGCTGTCGCTGTCGTCCGACGACGCGACTTCGTGCACTGGCGGCACCTGCGGCTGCTGGTGGCGCGAGTTCCGGCGGGAACTCGCCCCTGAAGCTTTGCGCTCCAACTGCTCGTCGTCCTCTTCGTCGTCCACTTCAGTCACTTGGACGCAGTCAATGTCGTCCATGTTGAACTCGTCCGTGCTGCTGGTCCCCGACTTGCGCGAGCCCGACGCGTTCGAGCCGAGCGAGTGGTTGCTGTTGTTGAACGGCGAGCTCCCAATCGACTTGCGCGAACTACTGCTCTTGGTCTGCGCTGACGACACGCGGCCGAGGTCCCGTCCGCTCTTCGAGTGCGTCGGGACGCGAGACGCGACTGAGAAGTCGTGGTCGCGCGCCTGGAAAAGGATCTTGCGGGACTGGTAGTCGCCATCTTCGTCCCGAAACACCTCGGACGTGACCATGAGGAAGTCCTTCTTGCGCGACAGCGACCGCTTCATCAAGTCCGCATCGATCGTCGCCGACGTCGTGATGCTGCGGTCGCTCGCAGACGACAAGCTCTCGCGCTCGGCGCTCTCGTCTGCTGCCATGGTCGACAACAACCCGTCCGAGAGCCGCGAGACCGACGTGAACGACGTGCGGCCAAAGCCTTCGAGGCTCCCCGTGTCCTTGTGGAGCGGCATGCGGCTGCTACTCTGCTTCCGAAGCAGCGGGTTGCTATCGACCGAGTTTGAACGGCCGGCAAACACGCTCGGAGACGACTGGTGGCGCGGCGACGGCGGGGTCGAGCCGCCCGACGAATTCGACGATGTCGTCGAGAAGTTCGGGTTCACTGACGACGCGCTCGGGTACCGGCTGCGAGCAGATGGCCCTGGGGCCGGGAGGATGATCTCCGTCACCTTGGCGCGGTCCACCGAGAACGCCATGCGCCGCTGCTCGAGCAGGAGCTCGCGGCTGCGGGCCGACAGCTCCTTGTGGCCGTCCATGAGGTGCACGCGCTTGTGGAAGCGCCACGCGTTGATCACGCGCGAGACCTCTTCCGTGGACGAGCGGTTCGGACTGGTCGTCGACGACGAGTTCGAGATGATCGACGCGGACGTTGGGATGCGGTTCTCGAGCTGGCCCGACACGGGCGTCCCGAACCCGAGCGAGTGGCCGCTGCTCGTGCGCACGACGCCCCCGCCCGCCGCCCCTTGCTGCCGCGTCTTGACGAGCATGTGCGCCCGCAAGAGCGACTCGGAGAGACTCAAGTCGATGCGTTCGGGGATGTTTTGGATCGCGAGCTCGCTCTCGTCGAGCGAGACGGTGAGGTCCTTCTCCTGCGCGACAACACCGAGCGGCTCGCTGCCTTCTTTCGTGATCCAGTCGTGGTTAAAGCAGTCGTTCAGCGACAGCCGCAGCGTCGGGTCTTTCGTGAGCATGCGTTGGATCAGGTTCTTCAAGTGCGGGTCCATCTTCCGGTCCGACTCTTTCGGGAACTTGAGCTCGTCCCGCTGGACGCGCTCTGCGAGCACAATCTCATTGTCTGCGAGCCACGGCGGCCGGCCAATCACCATCATGTACAGCGTCGCACCGAGCGACCAGACGTCGACCGACGGGCCCGTGTACGTCGCGTCAATGTTGAACATCTCGGGCGCCATGAACGCAGGCGTGCCCTTAGCGTCCGACAGCGTCTCGCTCTCGTTCATAATCATCCGCGCAGTGCCAAAGTCCGCAATCTTCGCGACGCCTTCGGCGCTCACGAGGATGTTCTCCGGCTTAATGTCGCGGTGGATAACCTTGTGGAAGTGGAGGTAGTGCAGGCCACTGAGCAAGTCCCGCATGTACTTGCGCGTCACGTCTTCGCTCAGTCCGTTCGCCGCCTTGATCTCTTCCATCAAGTTGTGCTGGACGTACTCCTGTACGAGGTACATCTTCTCGCTCGACGGGTCATCAATGACTTCCACGAGCTTCACGACGTTTCGGTGGTTGAGCTTCTTCATGATCGCCACCTCGCGCCGCACCACGTCCTGCAGCTGGTCTTCTTTCCCCGCCATGCGCTGCACAAACGTCTTGTGCATGATCTTGACCGCATACAGCTTGCCGTCTTCTTCGCTCTTGCACAGCTTCACGCGGCCAAACGTGCCTTTGCCCAAGTCGCCCTTGATCACATATTTGTTCACGACCTTCTGCCCGCTCTTGAGCCGTTGCTTCACGAGCTTCCGCGTCTCAGTCGCTTTCGCGGGCGACGTGGGCGCGGGTGGTGGGAGCGCCATGGGCGTGTTCGGATTGCTGTCTGCCGGCGCAGCAGTCGACCCGTGCGTCGGTGTACTCGCCACTACCGCGTCTTTCGCGCCCGTCGTCGACGTGCGCTGCTGGAGCCGCAGTCGCATCGCCCGTCGCGTCGCTTTCTCCACGTACGACTCTTGGATGAACTTCTGGAACTGGTCCGAGAGGAGGCACTTGTCAAAGTCCTCTTTGCTCAAGTAGAGGCACTTGACCGGCCCGACGGCGCGCACCGACGCCGTGCGGGGCTCCTTGTAGATGAGCGACATTTCGCCAAACACGTGCCCTTCGTACAGCCGCGTGAGCTCCTTCTCGTAGTTTTGCGTCGACGTCGTACCGTCTGCGTTCGTGACGGGCCGCGTCGCGCGCTCCGACACGATCGCTTCGCCGCGTGTGATCATGTAGAACCGCGTGCCTTCTTCGCCTTGGCACACAATGTACTCGCCGTCGCTAAAGTTCGCGGGCTTGAGGCGGCTGAGCACGAGGTCTTGGTCGCGCGCACTGAGCCGCGCGAGCAGCGGCGCTTGCTGGAGCATGAGGCTCAAGTGCACTTGGCCAATGCGCTGGAAGTCCTCTTGCGTCAAGTACAAGAGCTCGACTTCCCCGACCGCCCGGACCGTCGCCGTCCGCGGGTCGTCGTAAATGAGCGCGAGTTCGCCAAAGTAGTGGCCTGCGTGCAAGTGCGTGACCATGCGCTCTTGATCGGCTGCGTTCGCGCCTTTCGTCGTCTTCGTCACGACCGCGCTGCCTCGCGCAATCATGTAGAACCGCGAGCCGCGTGTGCCTTGCTGCACAATCACGTCGCCGTCTTGGAACTTGGTCGGCTTGAGCGCCCGCACGACCTGTTCTTGCTGGTTCTGGCTCAAGTTCCGGAAGAGCTGCACTTGTTTCATCACTTCGTACACGGGCATGTTGTCCTGCATAAACTGCGTTAGCACGGGCTCGTCGTCGTCTTCGAGCTCGTAGTCTTGGTCATCCGGAGAACTTAGCCACGTCGCGAGCGCTGTGATGCTGTTCGAGCTGCTCGAGACGCTCGACCGGCCGGCTGTGGGGCCGCCAGTGAGCGAGTTCGACGAGTGCGCACCATGGAGCGTCGACGTGATCGACGAGTACGAGCCGTGACGCGCTGTCGACTGAGGCGAGAACACGGCGTCGTCTGGTTCGTCGAGCCAGTCGTTCACCTCTTCTTCGTCGTCCGGCACGACGTCGTCGTCCGAGGACGAGTCGTCGTCCAGTTCGCTGTCCGAGTCCGAGTCCGAGATGTTCTTGGACTGGAGCCGCGCAATGAGCGCTTTCGAGTCCGTGCGTTGCAAGCTACTGCCCGTCATCGAGTGGAAGCGCGAGAGCGTCGGGGGCTTGAACTCGGCGTCCAGCGCGGCAAACGTGCGTGGCGACATCACGACCGACGAGCTCCGCGACGACGTGGATGACTGGGGAGACGCGACGAAACCGTCGTCCGCGAACGGATCGTCACCGTCTGCGAGTGTACGCAATGCGCCGTCGTCTGTGGCGAGCGACGGCCGCTTGGCGGAAAAGAGCTTCGACATGAGCCCCGACGCGGAGGGTAAGAGCCCGCTGCTGGTCGCAGAACCAGTGGACGACGAGCGGCCGAAGGCCGAGCCTGTAGACGACGAGCGACCGAACGCGGCCATGAACCCTGAGCTTAAGCGCTCTGCAAGCTGCTGCGGTGGCGGCGGTGGCTCGAGATGAGGCTGTTGCTCGTCGAGCGAGTCGTCGCTGCTGATGCTGTTCGAGTGTGAAGGGTGTCCATCTGCTGGTGGCTGCGACGCGGCGGCGCCTGGAGGCGTGAAACCATCAACTGGAGAGTCGCCATGTGCGGACGCTGCTGCCTGCTGCTCCGTGCTGGCGTTCTGCCCCATGACGGCTGGTGAAGCAGCCTAGAGAAGGTGATGGCCGCCTTCGCTGCGCTTCTCGTGTGGAGCTTCTCGTGCAGCGAGAAATGAGCTGTTGAGGTGGCCGTGATGATGATCCAGCCATGAGTGAGTGGATCGGGGAATTCGTGGTGGAGCATACAAACGCCAAGTAAAATGAGGGAATGATACCCTGGATTCGAGCGACGAATGGTCCCCGAATCATGCTTGGTACATAGCCGGCGCAACTCGCAAGCTGCAAGTCTTTTGCAACAAATGGTTTGTAACGAATTTAACTGCTTCTGCAACAAATGGTTTGTAACGAATTTAACGTGGCACTTGAACATACCAAGTGCATTTTACGAAAGGTAAAGGCAAACTCACTTGAAAGCGTCAACAACCGGCTGCTGCTGTCGTCCTCCCAATGACCCGTCGTCCAGTGCGCGAAAGCTCGAGAGCATGTCCTGGATGTCGCTCATCTTCTTGTCGATTTGTTCCTTGTACTTGTGCGCAGGCGACAGAGCCACGTCCTCGTTATCTTCTGCTGCTGCTGCTAGGGCTGCTGGTGCTTCCGATGGCACC
>JAASGD010001290.1:0-11703 GCA_023334115.1 Globisporangium megalacanthum | reverse complement strand
GGGCCTTCCTCTTTGAAGAAATGCCGCGCAGCCAGCAGCAGACTTCCAAGAGTGGGATCTTCTTCACAGTCGTCGCTGGACTCGGCTTGGCCACTTGGGTCGGCGCGCTGGTATCGCTCCAGTACAGCGCGATCCACAACGCGTACGGCTTTCAGCCCAAGTCAGTCACTGTCTACACCACGTGCGCCACGGTCGCCGAGGTTGTCACGCCTGCCATGCTGATCCCAATCACATGTATCACATCGTTCGCAAGCCACGTCCGGATCACTCGCTGGATGAGCGCGGTCGTGTGCCTCGGCTTCGTCGCATTCGTCGTTTCGGGCCACGCTTTGAGCAACAGCGAGACCGCCGAGCGCCTGGCGCTCAAGCCACAGTTCGCGGCCCAGTTCAACCGGTACTACTGCAACACGCGAACGCTGCGAATGGCTTGGTAGTGTTCTGTGGTATAATCGATTCCCACATCATGAATTGTTCGAGTTCCTCATCTGTAGAAATGTGCAGTATCTTGACCACATTGCTTGCTGATTTCGCCAAACTGCTCGTACAAATAAACCTAAAGGTTTACCTTAGTTTAAAGGTTTACCTTTGTTCGAACTTGGGAACTCCACTGACCAGTTTAGTTGCTTTTACATGAACAGTTAGACATCAGTTAGACTTGCGAGAGTGTGTAGGCGGTACGAACGCCGACAAGACGCGACGACCAGCGGCTGCAAACACCACCAGCAGAAGCAAACCGCCCAACACTTTGGCTGGAGAAAACGCCGCTGCGTCCTTACTGGCGTCTGCATTGCCTTCGGCCGTTTCCACGTCGGCGTTCAGTGGATGCGTCGCCGGAGCACCATTCCACAGCTTTCCGACCTTCTCCTTCCACGTCCCACTCGCCTGCGCACCGTTCCGGTTGCCCGCCGCTGCTTGGGCCGCGTGTGCTGGCACCGGTGGCTCTTTCGTGGGCGTCGACGGACCCCGTGGGAGGTAGCAAGTCAGTCCCTCGTACGCCGCGTCGCACTTGCACTCGCCGTTCACACAGTCGCCGTTGCCGCTGCAGTGCTCGCGGTAGACGCACAGGACCTTCCGGTCGGTCGAGAGCGGGGACTCCAGGTGTTCCGCGTAGCCGCTCGAGAGCGATTTGAGGTAGCGATCGAACGCGACATCGTGGTCCGACAGACTCGTATCCAAGAACTTGGAGTGGTCCTTCTCCAGGTCCGGGAACAGCAGTTTGAAGCGTCCACGCCGAGCGTACTCGGTCACAGAATCAAACAGCCGCCTGGCGACCGGTGGAGCGAACCACCCGGGGCACGACCAGCACGCTGTGTCCCACGCGCGAGTCCGGTCGCTGCACTTGTGTGTGCAGAACGCAGCGTCCGCCGGGCGGAAGAACTTGTCGAACGGCTGCTTCGCCAGCGGATGGACGCCGACCATGTTCACCAAGTCGAAGAGCACGCGCTTCTTGATGGCTTCGTCTGTGCCGAAGACCGAGTGCTCAGCCGCGAGTGACGGGTTCGAGCTTACTTTCGTCAGCCACGGCTTGCCCGAGTCGTCCAGCTCAAAGTCAAACTTCCACAGGTCGAAGAACTTGTCGGCCAGGTCTGTTGACTCCACGTCCGCTTCCATTGAGCGCTCGGAGCGCGTGAGCTTGCCGACCTCGCTCTGGAAGTGGCCGCGGCTGCTCCCAATCACACGCACGATCGCGTCGTCGATCTCTCGCTGCAATCGGCGCGTGTCGAGCCCTTTCATCATCATGTAGCGCTTCGCGATCGCCCACGCGTTCGAGCCCTCTCGCTCAGCAGACGGGAGCTCGAGGAACTCGCGCTGCAGCTCCGGGAAGTCCCACGCCGGGATGAACTCGTCAAAGTTGTACGCACGGCGGTCCGAGCTCGAGTCCACGTACGACGGGTACGGCACCTTTGCGAACTTAACAGACGCGTGGCTGAACGCGTACACACGCAGCGGGTCGACCGACGTTACAGCGACGTAGAAGCCGACCGTGAACTTGTGGCCGTCCAGTAAGTACGGTTCGACGTACGCCGCCACCTCCACTTGCTTGCCTGCGAGCGGCCCTGTTAGCTTCGCGGCGAGCTCCTGGTCCCCAATAATCACGTCCGCAGGTGTCTGCGCGCTCTCATCCGTGGTCGCCGGCTGCTCGCGCACGAGGAAGCGCTGGTAGATGTACGGGTCGCGCTCGCGCTTAAGTTCGAGCTCCACTCTCTTCGCGACCGCTGGAAACGCTTGGGCCATGCGCTCTTTGTCCCTCGGGAGCACAAAGCGGTCAGGCACAAAGTTGAAGTAGTAGTGTCCATGCTGTCGCTGGCTCTGCCTCACGTGCGCAGCCAGTCGGTCGGAGGACGTCAGTCGCTCGGCGCCAGGGAGGTGGTTCAGCACTGGCTGGAAAGCCTTCGGGTAGCTCAGCTCGTTGTACGGGGGCGACGCAGCGAAGCTCCACACAAGATCCACGTCTCCGCTAACAGCCGGGAGCTGCGCCCACCGCGATTGGGCGTCCTGCTCACGCCCAGCGGCAGGTGGCTCGAAGCGCTCGACGCCAAGAATCTCGAGCGCCGCCAGCAGCAGCTGGTGCTCGCGCCGCGGCTGCTCCGGAAGGAAAACGCGCGCCCGCCGGCTACTGGGGGCGGGTGGTGGCGACGTAGCTGTGGTCGCTGCGGCTGGAGCGAGCAGCGCGAGCAGCAGGGCGGAGATGACGCGCATGATCTGCAGCTTCGGCGGTGTTTGGCTCGCCTTTATAATACCGTAAACGAAGTTTTCAACTTTGTTTTTCACTTCATGCAAGCTGCCGTTTTCATACTGAACCTGAATGCGCTGCCCATTGCTTCTCGTGAAGAACCAGAGTGATGTTCGTTCGTCTCTGCTTCTTCCGCATCCATACTTACAGTGACTGAACACATATGCACACGTGTACATACGCGACGAAGTGTACGTAGTGGAACAACTCAGAGGAAGTGAGGTGCGCAAATCGCTATATTGGAGGGAAGCGCACACAAAGCACACACGTGTGCGTGCACGTCCTCCCGCTGCCTGTCTCTCTAAGCGCGTCTTGTTTTGCGTTACGCGTTTTGTAACTCGCGCCTGGTAGTTTGGCGCTGTTACTGGCGCAGAACACACGTCGACGCACACACACCAATAGCGTCTAGAGCTTGGGGATGACGATCGACGCCTCACGGAACGCCTGGAACTTGGCAAGGCCCGGGAACTGCAGCTCCTTCATCATGCGCTGGAACATTGCGTTCGGCGAAGCTGCCGCCGACGCGCCACCGCTGTGCTTGAGCACCGCCTCAACCGGCGACGCCGACGCGCAGCACGCGCACGTGTGGAAGCCCTGACGCTGCTTGTGCTTCGGGCTGCGGTCGCAGATCACGTACACCTTTCCCCGCCGGCGCACGACCTTGCAGCCGTCGCACATGCGCTTCACGGACGAGCGCACCTTCATCTTGAGCTTGCGTGGGGTGCCGGTTGTTACTGCGAAAGTCGCCACTGCCCCACAAACCGCTTTCAGCGCTCCAACCAGCGCTGACAGTACATTTCGGTAACAATCGAGTCCAAACTAACACTATCTTTGTATTGTTTCTTATAATACATTTTGGAGTTTTGGGTTTGAGGAGCTTGTTCGATTTATACATAAAAATTGTATTGCATTGTCTACTCTTTCCTCTACATTCATAATGCGCAATGACAGCGTTATGACAGCGCTCCTGTCGCTTGCTCTCCACGACACCTGCAATGCGTGCGCCTCATCGACAGTAGCCTCGTCCTTCCTTTCTCTATATTAACCACTGTGTGGGCAGCTTGCGCTCTCTTTCTCTCGCACGTGCAGCGCACTCAACTCGCATGCGACGCCTGCTCGCCCGCGCTATCGCTCTCGATTAGAAGAACCGCTGCAGGAACGCCGCTCCTTTCGACGTCATGATGCCCACGCTGATGCCTACGGCGAAGAGCAGCCCCATGGAGCTAAAGTACTCGAAGAACGTGAGCATCGCGCCATCCTTCGGTGCCTGTGTCTCTGAATCCCAGAGCGCGGTAGTAATCGCTTTGCGGTTCGACCAAATCTTCTCCGCCAGGTACGACGTGACAGCAGCAGCGACCACACGCGCCAGCAGTGGCGACGGCGGCGACGGCGGCGACGCCTGCTCTTGAGATTCGCCAGCGGCGCTTCCGTACGCACTCAGTGTATTGGCTCTCGCCTTCTTGTTGCTCTTCTTCGCCATCGCGGACCCTCGATTTCACTCTCTTTTTGGCTCAAAAGTCTCAGTTTGAATTTTGAAAGCTGAAAAGTGCAACGATGGCGCCAACGAGTCGCAAGCGTGCAGGCGGCGTTGTTGCTGCTCCAGCTGCTGGGAGCCGTCCGCTGCGCCGTGCGCGCATAGGCAACGGCGGCTACGCTACAGCGCCATTGAAACCCATTGGCGAGGACGCGGAGCTGCCGAAGGCGCTGAGCGCTACGAGCACGGGGACCCACATCAGCGAGTCACCTCCCGATCGAAAGGCCGTGGGCAGGAAGCGGCTGCCAAGCGCGCACGAACAGGCGCTAGCAGCGCATGAGCGGAAGCGACTGCGTACATTGCGGTTACTGGAAGAGCTGGAGGGCAAAGGTGCGGCGCATTCGTTGACAAACTGAGGCCTGGAGGCCTTCCCATTGATATTGATACGATGGTGTGGGTGTGGGTGTGGCGGACGGCAGTCGAGCAGCGCTGCGAAGACCTCGTGGTGCAGAGCGAGAACAAGGTAAAGGAGCTGCGCATGGAGCTCAAAGTGCAGCTCATGTTCCTGCCCGAGTCTGTGCGCCAGATGCCGTGGAAGACGTTCATCGAGGACTTTGGCGGGAGCCTCGCGAACGTCATCCAGAACGTCAAGGACCAGGACTATCGCCAGTACGTGGCAGCGTCGCCTCTGAAGGTAAAGTGTGAGTGTGCTGGAAAAATAAGGCTGGTGAAAAAAGGAAGGGAAGCGAACTTACTGACAGTGCGCACTCGGAATCGACTGGAGTCGCAGTCTGGAGGGAAAGCAGTTCGCCCGCTTCCGCTTCCAGCCAGCAGCCAGCTCCCGCCACTGGCGCACTCGACGCCAGTGGCGCTCGATCGACGGCTCCATGCGTTCGAGACGCCGTCGTTCACGCCGTACGCTGGTGGCGTCCCAGGGGTGCGTTCACAGGGTTTGGTTTGTCCATGCTAGTGGCTCCTGTTCGGCTAGTGTCTAACTACTGTTTCACCTAACGACTGTTTCACCTTCGTTGCCACGGACGCACAGACCGTGATGCGAACCGCTCGCAAGGGCGAGACGACCTACTCGATCCGTGGCTCACCCATCGTCCCAGACACGATCGTGAAGGTCCCGACCGGCTCGCTCGTCGCCTCCTTTGGCGGAAGAAACGCGGGCCCAACGGCGTGCCTCACACTGGACAACGAATCACCACTCGACCTGTCGAACCCGGACCAACTGAGTGAAGAATCGCGTGCGAACGCCAAAGCGAAGCTCGAAGCGCTCCAGGCGAAGCTCAATGCGCTGCTGATGCAGTACAAGTAGAGCCGCCAGTCGAGCGACTGCCGTAACTTATCCTGGAACAAGCGACACGAAGTAGACCCAGACAGACAGGACGCAGTTCGGGTACCCGCAGACGTACACTGCGAGTGCGAACTCGACGTTCTCGCGCTCGTTCCGGTGGATGTTCTGTCCAGCGTGGCACAAGTAGTGAGTTCGTTTATCCCCACGAGTTCGTTTGCACACATCGACGACAGCGCCAGATAGGCAAGCTCCTCACCGTGTTCTTGACCAACTCGACGACCTTGTGCAGATCTGTTAACGTCGTGTTGAGCGGCATCCCACTCACGTCCTTCACGTGCTGGGCTTCGAGAAGCACGCTCGCGGACTGGTGCGTTGCCTCGGACGGGACTGCGTCGCCCAGTGCGCTTCGCTCCAGCTGCTCCAGGTGCCGTCGCAGCCGTAAGCTGACGTCGATGTTGAAGGCTGTGGTCGATCGACTGCTGCGCCACCTCCGAATCTCCAGCTTGAGTGTTTCTCGGATCTCCATCTCGACGTTCGCCACGTACTCGTCCGGGGTCGCCACGTACGCGAGCGCTTTCGACTGCACACACGGCAATGCGAACGCGTCCTTCTGCACCGTCTTGGGATGGAAGAACGGCTTCCATGCTTTCGCGTTCGCTTCCACGTCCCACGTCAAGTCCTGGAAGCGCGCGACTTGCTGCACGTTCGCAAAGATGTTGTCGCTCGATACGACGAGCGAGACGTCTTGCATCGGACACCGCTCATCCCAGACGTGGTACCCGACGCTAGTGCTGGCGTTCCACAGCACACTTCGCTGGGGGATCTTGTACGCGTCCTGTCGGAGGACGTACACCCCGTCGCCCTCTGGGACGGCGTGGCCGACGACCAAGTAGTTGTGCAGATTCGGGTTGTTCCGGTCGAGCCAGCGGAAGTAGTTGCAGAGCAGCACGGCGTGCTCCTCGTGGTCGCCCGCGTTGATCCCGAGGAACTCTTGGGACGTGCTCCAAACGTCCTTCTCGCCGTCAAAGAGATGCCAGTCGTCCAGAAACGGAAGCAACTTGACGAACCGCACGAGCTTCTGCAGAGTGGTCCTCGACTTAGAGAAGGGGCCCGCTCGAGGAGGCTGCTGCATGCCGATGTACTGTGTCAAGAACGTGCGTCCATTGCTCAGATTGCGAACGAAGACACAGAAGTTCCGCTGCTTCGTCCCGGCGTTCGTGTTCTGCGTCTTCCGCATCCAGTCACTCGAGTAGTGTGCTAGTCTCTTGCTCGATTCGCTCGCGTCTCGACTGTCGAATGGTGCGACCGTGGCTTCGAACAACTTGAGCGGCAACGGAAGCAGTGGATCGAGCGTCATCATCACACTGACGAACGTGGCTTCCCGACTGCTCTTCCTCACGCCATCATCGTCTGCGTCGGCGTTCATCCTTGCAGATCGTGGAGCTTGACGTGGGCTTGCGTCATTCGACGAACTCCTTGGAGTCGCGATGCCAGTCGCGTCGCCATCCTCGCACTTCAGATTCACGTATCCGAGGTGTTCGACCGGCATATCGCAGCGAAGCCTCGCCTCCAAGGAGCCGCTGTTGTGGTACAGCGTCGTGAACGGGACGCAGAGTCCGCCAAGGAAGCGGTTTTCCTGCTGGAACGAGCGCTGCTGCATTCCAGCAGTGGTCGTGCATGAGTTTCCCGCCCGAGCCTCAGGCTGGTCGCTGTTGTCATCGCCAGCAAGCACCACTTGGTCAAACAAGTTGATTCGGATTTCGTCTTGGCACCGCTGGATCGAGTCGGGGGACCAATCGTCCAGCGGAGCACGGAATGGCACAACCAGCGTCTCCATCCACACTGGATTGGCGCTGTGACTACTCGTGAGCAGCGAGCTCGACGTTCTCCGTTTCTTGCCCTGGAAACAGACTTCCACGAAGATCTGACTCGTGTAGTTCAGTGCTTGCTTCAGCGAGCGAATCTTGTCGTTCGACCCTTGCTGTCGTTCGTCATTGTCCTGGTCGCTTCGTTTCCTGGTATCCGTTGCCGTCTGCTGACGAGTCTTGAGCTGTTGCCTGCCAGTAGGAGATGGTGATGTTCGCTTCTCGATGCGAACAGGTACATTCGTCGCCTTCTGCACTTGGATGTACAGGTCGCAGCACGTTGGCCACTCTGCCAGCGCATTCGGAACCGATCGCTTCGTCGCTTGGGGCCGCAGGCGTCGCCGTGGAGCAAAGAGGTTCTTGAGGCCAGAGAGGTCCAACGTTCCTGGGAAGAGCGGAAGCGGCTGTTCCTGGATGATGCTAGCGAGTGTCTTTGATTTCTCTCGGCCGACACTTTGGTGATCCACGACGAGCTGGTTCTGCTTGACGCGGTCGATGAAGTCGTGGATCTTGAGCAGACTGAGTTTGTGCTGGCGTTCCAGACTGTAGACCTCTCCTTCCTCCGCATCTTCGGCTCGGAGTCTGTGATCAAACTCTCTCACTTCTGGCCGCAACAGCGCCAAATACCTCTCGTCCGAGGCGATCTCGCTGTCTTCCAGCGGCACGGGCTCGTCAAACACCTCGTGCTCCCACCGTGCAATCTCGACGCCTCCTCGATTCGTGGTCGTGTCGTTCAGCCGACAAGCCACAGCCTCGCAGTAACTGGTTCCGTGCTTTGCAGTGTGCTCTCGATCGCGCGCCCGCAGCAGCAGGTTGCGCTTCGTGAGAGGTTTGCTTGTCACGAACCCTGTGCTGGTACCTAGCAACTCTCTATGGCCAGCGGTCAGTGAGCTCGTTCGAAACACCAAGCGTGCGGCATGCAGCTCCGATCTCGCTCTCGCGTGCTCATGCAAGCGTATCGCAGCTGCGTTGTCCGGGTCGTTCCAATCCAAGCTCTTGTCGAGCGTCTTCATGTGAACCAGAAAGTCCGGCTCGTAGCTGAAGCGACTCTTGTCGAGCTCCTGTCGGCTGGAACGCGTTGACCCGCCGGTGTACCGGCTCCCGATCACCTTTGATCGCTCGTTTTGCAGCAGCGCTCGGATCATCGGTGGTCGCTTGGGCGGGAGGAAGCACCACGGCTTGTTTCCTCTGGACGGCTCCGTCTCTGGATTCGGATCGATCCAAGCCGCCTTGATGCAAACTCGACCGTGGGGGTGGCGCTTGAAGTTTGAGTACAGAGACGAGTTGAGAAACGACCGATGCCACTTCGTGCGTGTGATCGGAGTCGTGCTGCTGAACTGATACCACTCGTGGTTCGGCGCAAGGCTCGCGGCGAGGACTCGATCATGGCGACTCGATTCAGCTGCAGTTGGCTTCTCGCCGCGTCCCGGGAGGACAATCGAAATGGACGAGGTCGAGAGCGCAGAGCTGTAGATGAGCCCTTGCTCGTAGACCTTAGCGGACAGCGACTCTGGGAAGTACGGTAGCTTGACCCGAAAGATCTCGTCGAAGAGCACCAGACCGCGTGGGTGCCGGCTGTCGCTGCTCATCTGCCGGCCGGAGGTAGTGAATGCTCGCTTGCCGTTGATGTAGATAACGATGGACAGTGTGGGTGATCGGCGCTGCTGTCGGGATGACGTCAGCGAGAAGCCCGAGGTCGGCTGCCTGCTGGCGTCGGTGTCCGTTGCAGCATGAGCGACTGACGGGGTTATCAAGTGCAGCACTTGACGGAGACACTGGTCGTGCACCTGAAGTGCTTCCTCGCGCTTGGTAAAGTGGGCGATCCGAGCTCGTCTGGTCGCGATAGTGTCCATGTCGGTCCCACTACCGCCATCCAGAGACACGTTGCACCGATCTGTGATGATCTCGATGAACGCTTGGACTCGGGTGAGTGAAATCGGGTCGTCACGCTGCAGAATCTTCACTTGATACAGTTGAGCTGCTGGCCGTTCGCTCTGGCGGTAGCACTCTTGCAGTTCGTTCCACTTGGCATTCAGCTGCTGGTGCAGCTGCTGAAGCTGCGTGAGCTCCGTCAGGGCTAGGTCTGCGTCGTTCATAGCCTGCGTTTCCCACCACGACGCAGCTCCGACAGTGTTCGACTGGCTGCAGAATGCGTCGACATACGTGTCAACGCGGTCCAGGTGCAGCCGCCAAGGCTGTTGCTGCTGAACGCGGACGTACGCGCTAAAGAGCGACCGCAACTGCGTGCCAACCCGATCTTCGAGTGAGAAGCACGTATGGTCGTCGAGAACCACCCTGTCGATGCAAATCTCGAGCAGCGCTGTTGTTCCGGGCGGTCCTGCTAGTCCAGCGGTTTGCGGACGTTTCCTCGTGTCGAGATCTGAGGAACTGGCCAAGCGGTCGTCAACACCGTCATCATCTTCGTCGCCTAGAACATGGCGCCCATGTGCAGGCGGCTTGTGGGTGTGGATGAGATCGACAAGTTGTACTGAAGAGCTGGTACCAAGTGCTTGGTCTGCTGCTCGCACTGTCGCCTCACGTCGCATTCGCTCTTCCAGCCGTCCAAGTGTGCTCGGATGCACCGTCTCCAGGTGCGCGCGCTTGTCTTCGATGAACAGCCCGCACTCTTCTTCAACTCGGATCCCCTGCGTCCACTTGGAGCGATGATCCGCATCGAGCCCGAACCAGGAACGAGGCTGGGGGTTCGTGATCACAAACCCTCCGAGCTGTCTTGCTCTAGTGTCACGCGCATCGGCCCCCGAAGCAACAACAACCGACTTTTTCGGTCGGATGATTATGAGAGCGCTCAGGGCAGACGCAGGAGGATCCTCTACCACGTCGAGCTTCGAGTCGTGCTGCTCATGGAGCTCTTCATCTTGCTCTAGTACGCTTGTGTTCTCGTCTGCGGCTGTCGATCGCTGCGGCAGAAAGCGGTTGTTCGCGAGAGACGAGCGGATCTTCTCGGACCGCGATGGCTCGCGCTGGTTCTCCACGCCGTCCCTGCGTTCAGTGTCACATTGAAGACGAGATCGTGCAAGAGTAGGCGGCGATTTGGGGCCCTCGGTCTCGATCGAATGGTTGTTGTCCTCGCTCTTCAATGATCCACTACGCGCATTGCGTGTTGCTGTGCGTTCGTCCGTCGCTGGGATGTGCACGTCCTCGCTGACTGCGATTGGTGTAGAACGCATGCTGGCTTCAGAGCGCTGTTGAAAAGCGCGCAGTAGCGTGCAGGTGGAGTCTCAGGCCAGCCTTGCGGTCTCTTGGTCTCGTATCCTCTCTTGGTCGTCTATTGATCGCCCTATGGCGAAGAGTCGGGTCGCGTGACACTCAACTGGGCTCCCAGACAGCAACCCAAGATGCCCACTGCGCTAAAGGAGCTCCAGATCGGTCTCAAGCTCCCGAACCTCATCGGACAGACCCAGGTCGGCGTCGTGCGCGTACAAGACTACTTGGATGGGGCGTGGGGTGTGCTCTGCACGTTCCCGCAGACCCACCACCCGGTCTGGGCCACGGAACTCGGCATGCTCCAGAAGCTCAAGGAGCAGTTCGACGCGCGCAACTGCCGCGTCGTGGCGCTCAACATCGACTCGCTCAAGCACCAGGAGCAGTTCCTCCAAGACGTGAACGAGACGCAAGACGTCAAGCTGAGCTTCCCCGTGCTGGCGGACGAGAGCGGCGAGCTCTCGCGCGCTCTCGGCCTCGTCCCTGCGAGCGCCCCGAAGCACGCGGCCGATCTCCACCGACTCCCGTTCGCATGCACCGTCGTGCTCGACATCGACCTCACAGTGCGGTTCCTGTCCTACTACCCGATCTGTGTCGGTCGCAACCTGTACGAAGTGCTGCGCGCACTTGACGCGTTCCAGCTCGCGACGCTCCACCAAGTGGTAACGCCGACGAACTGGAAGGTGAACGAGGACGTATTCGTCGAGCCCGAGGTCACGAGCGACGCGGCCAAGAAGCTCTTTCCCCACGGCTTCCATGAGATCAAGTCCTACTTGCGCATCACGGCGTCCCCAGCGATCACCGAGGACAAGTAGAACAAGCACACTCAGTCGAGTCGTATCCATATACCTCACGTTTCGGTCGGCAACACGGGAGTGGGGGTTCAAACGTCATGGATGTGGTGGTTCTCCTGCGCACTCTACTTGTGCGGCTCCTGCCCCTGCTGCTACAAACTAACTAACTCATCAGTCACCAGCTTCGACAGCATTGCTGCTTAGAGACTGGATGGTCCAGGTGGCTGTTGCTGGTGATGCTGTTGTTGTTGTTGTTGTTGTTGTTGCAACAGTTGGAGATGCGCCCCGGTCGAGTTGTCGCGCTCCAGAGCGAG
>JAASGD010001289.1:0-11704 GCA_023334115.1 Globisporangium megalacanthum | reverse complement strand
GCTGAACCCAACTTCCAAGCAGCATATGGGTTATTCTAACATTTGTGAACGACACCAAGCATTTTGGAACAGTATGCTATTGACAAGTTAGTTACATTATATCATGAAAGGTTGTGGTGTGGACCACGCAACCTTTCAAGATTCCGGTGTAAATTTAACTGCATGTACCAGTCCCGAATTCCTTTTGTTCTTGTAGACACATAATCAACGTGCAACCCCAACCCTTGTGCCGCCAGAAAATAATGCACCAACAACTCGAATCCACCCATCCTTCATTTTTGAACTATTGATTTCCGCTCTGTCTGGATCAACAAGTGTTTCGCTATATTTGATTGTGATTTGCTGTCGCCTTGCTGTCTGCAAGAACAAATTGTCTGCAAGAACAAAAGGAATTCGGTAGTACTAAATTCTGACAGAATTTTACTCACTTCTGAGTCAAATGAATAAGCAAAATGGTCGAAAATATAAGCAGAAAACTGAATGCAAAATAACTTTGACTCCCCCTATTTGCACGGAATAATCTGTCAGCATTTTATTTGTCGTGGCAAGGTGTGGAGCAATGGTCACGCTCTCCGTCAGCGCCGCTCGCGAGGCCACGACAAACGCCTACCACGAACTCCGCGTGGCTGTTGGCGCGCCGCCCGAGCAGATCGCTGCCGCCTTCCGTGCACTCAGCCTCCAGCGCGCGCTCAGCGTCGGTATCCCGGCTGGCGACCTCCCGGACTCGCCCAACCACGAGCACGACGCAGACGTGCGGTTTCAGCGCCAAGCAGTCGCGTACCGCTTCCTCTCGTCGCTGCCGTTGCTAGACGACGCTGAATACCGTGCCGAGCACGTGCTCGCGACACTGCGGCCGCTGCCGCCAGTGGCGTCGTCGCACGAAGGCGCGTGGCGTGCGAGCGCTATGCTCGACGTCGCGATCACGTCCATGGAACAGGCACAGCGAGCGTACGGACTGCCGTACACCAACTACATCATCTCGGTGCACTACTGGCTGCACACGCACGTCGTCAGGCGCCGCTACTCGGAGTTTGAAGCGCTCCACCGCGTGCTCGCACGGACGCTGCCAGTGCTGCCGGCGCTGCCAGCGCGCAGCTGGACGTACAAGCTCCGGCTGCCGCCTCCCGGCTGCGCTCGGGCGCAGGAGCTGGCGCAGTATCTGATGCGCGTTGTCGCGTTGCTCGCGTCCCGTGGGCTCTTTTCGCTCGACGTGATGGCGTTTCTCGCCATTGACCACGTCCGCGTCCGAGCGCACGAAGAGGCGCTCGCAGTCAGCGTCCTCGCCCGTGATCTCAGTAGTAGTAGCAGTGGCGGTGGTGGTGGGGGTGGGGGTGTCTACTACATCCTGTGCAGTGGGTGGCTGCTCGCGTGGAAAAAGTTCGTAGAAGGCGTCCCGAGCGACAGCTACGACAGCGGCTCCCTTCCATCACCACCGCCCCCAGGACGGATTACGAACGACCACCTCCTCGACCCTACGACGCGCGCCCCGAAAGACGGCCTCTCGCCTGCGCGGCACTACCGGTGCGTCAATGCTGCGACGTGGCGCTACTTTGCTCGCGTCTACGGCGTGCGCGACCGGGAACTCGCGCGGAAGCAGCCGTCAATCTATGCAGCACCGGCTGTCGACCTCACTACACTCGCAGCGCTCGTGCAGCCGCTCGTCCGCGGCTTCCTCGGTCGTTGCGTCGCTCGCAGACGCCGGGCGCTCGTAGCGCTCCAGGACCCGGTCGCACAGACCGCCGCCACAATCGTACTTAAGCGAGCCGCACTAGCGGATCGCATGGCGGCAGTGCGCTTGTACGTGAACGTGCGCGAGTTCCAGACGCGCCACGTCGCTGCCACGAAGCTCCAGCGCGCGTTCCGTGTGTTCTTACTGCGATCAGAGCACAAGCTCCTGCTCGCAGAGTCGGCCGTGCCGCCGGTTGACATCGGCTTCCAGCAGCTCGACGAGTACCTGTCGCTCGAAGAGATCGGGCTGCTCGGCGCGAGTGTCGACCGGCGCGTGAAGCTCGCGCACTTTCTCGTCACACTCAGCAAAGGCGTGCCGATCCAGAAGCTCCGTTCGCGCCGTAAGACGCCGACGTGGCGTCTCTTTCAGCTCAACGCGATCGGCTCGGAGCTCCACTGGCGCTCCACGACGCGGGCCCATGCGCTGGCGTTCGCTGACGTTGTGAGCGTCGCGATTGAAGCGCCAGTGGCGCTCAAGACGGGCTTTGGACGGCGCCGGAGCAGCGCCGGCGTGGCACAGGGCGTCGTGCTCAAGTACCGGGAAGCGAGAAGCGGCGGTCGAGACGGTGCCGACGACACCACGAACGAGAGCCGAGGAGGCCCTCTGTCCGACGTCCGGGAGCTCATCCTGGTCTGCGAGAGCGCGTGCGACTGTGAGGCGCTGCACTTTGGGCTGAGTGCGCTCGTGGACGAGACCCAGGGCCGCACAGCGCTCGGCGCGTCGTACGTCGACGGCCATGGAGCGATCCGGAAGAAGGTGCCGCACGCAAAGCGGCTGCTGCACGAAGCACAAGAGCTGCTGCTGGGGCCGCCAAAGGCGACCGCCAGCTCGGTCGTGGTCGTCACGTAGGACTGCGGGTCCGAGTGAGGGGAGACAAGAGAGAGAGAGAGAGAATGGGGAATGCATTCGACCAGGTGAAGTACAGTAGAAGGATGAAGAAGCCACGCAAGTGGCTCTCACTTGCTCACACGGTTCGTCGCGACCATGTGGTTGGCGTCGATGATCGGCTTCTTGCTGTCATCACTGCCGCCGCCGCCCAGTCGGCCTTGGAGCTGCTGGTGGGGCAGCAGCCGCAGGCGGCCGTTGACGACGAGCAGCGGGTTCGCGCCACTCATGACTGCGTCGTTGACTGAGACGCCGTTCAAGTACTGCTGGAGAATCGCTTGGAGCTCGCGGTTCTCGCTCTCGACACGCGCTTTCTCCCGCTGGATCGCGAGCGTGTCGAGCTGCACTTTGTTCACGCGCTTCCAGAAGAGGTCGAGCGCGTCCCACTCGGACACAGCGAGGCCCGAGCTGCTCCAGACGCTGTGTGGCTGGAACTCGCGCAGCAAGAGCGAGCCGTCGCCTCCGTCGTCGCCGTCGTCTGCGTGGCTCTGCTCTGTGTGCCACACGCCACCACGTGCGGACGAAGGAAGCTGTCAGCCTCCTATCTCAACCACAGGCCTCTGGATACCTCAACTATGTCTGAACCCACGCACCTGCACGTGCAGCCAGTCGCACGCTCTCGGTCAGCTCGTTCGCCTCTTTCTCGTCTGCGAGCGTCGAGCCGTAGAACGGCAGCACGCGTTCGCGCTCCGTCTCGAGCTTACGGGCGAGTTCCCCCAGCTGCAGGATGCGCTCGCACCGTCCGAGGTGCTCGTCGAGCGTGGCTTTCGCTCCACGCGCAGCTGCTGCGAGGTCTGCGAGCCGGCACTTCTCGACGTCCCGCATGCGGTTCATGCGCGCTTTGAGCCGCTGAAAGTGCGCGCCGACGGCCGCACGCTCGTCCTCCAGCGCTCGGTTCCGCTCGCTCCCTTCCTTACTGCTCTGGGCGATCTTGGCGCGCCAGTGCGCGAGACTCGCTTGGAGCCGCTCGATCTTGCGAATCTTGAGCTCAATGCCACGCGACAGGTCCTGGTCTTTCGCGGTGAGGAACTTGAAGTCCTGCGTCCGCTGGTCCGTGTTCTGCAAGTACGACAAGTGCGCCGTCTCAAAGTGCTGCTCGAGCTCTTCGATGCTACTGTCGAGCGTAATGCGGAGGACGTTGATGTCTTCGAGGTTCTTGTTCCGGATTTCTTCCCGCAGCTGCTCGTGCTCCTGCCGCGCTTCAGCTTCGCGTTCGCGCTCCTGTGCGTCGACTGCGTGCATAACCCGTACGAGCGCGGCGGTCTCGCTCGCGTGCTGGGCTTCGAGCTGCGTCCGCTCGACGCGGAACTCGCGCTCGAGCTGCGCCAAGTCGGCGTCGAACGCCTTCTCGAGCGCCAGGAGCCGTGTGTCTTGGACGTCGACGAGCGCGTCGACGTGGAGCAAGTGGCTGCGGAGAGCGATGCCAAACTGCTCTTCGGCTTCGTCCAAGTCCCGGTCGAGGAGCTGGAGGATCGCGTCTTTCCGGTCCACGTCCCGCTCGTGGTTCTGCGACCGCACTTCCACCTCTTTCCGCAACGTCTCGACCTTGACGAGCCGCATAATTTTACGCCAGTGGTTCTGGATCTTGAGCTTGTTCGTGCGTGAAATGCGCGCTTCCTTGGCGAGGAACTCGCGGAGCAACGCTTGCTTGGACACGGTCAGTCGCTTCATGTAGTCGTTCATCTCCATGCGCCGGATGGCGTCCTGCAGCCGCTTCTCTTCGTCAGTTGGTTCGCGTCCGCCATTGTCTTTCTTGCCCTTGCTCCCATCTTTGCTCCGGCCTTTGACGGCCTTGCCCAGCTGCGCGCCACCGCGGAGCCGCAGTGCGACGTGGAAGAGCGTCGCGAGCTCCAACTCTGTGGCAGCGTGTGCTGGGGTTGTGGGAGGGAGGTTTTCATGGGAAAAGCGGTGGGTGGTGCGGTGGCGGGTACGAGGCTGGCGTGACGGAGACGGTCGGCGCGGCATCCTGAGGCCTGGGAGAGTGAGAGAGAGGTGTTGTGTGCTCTTGATCCAGTTCTGGAAGGGACTAGGTGGTTTCACTTGAGCACGTCAGATTTCACTGGTCCTCTCAAAGAGACTAGAATGTGCGAGATAATCAACTTCCATGAATATCAAGTCAAACACGTTTGTTGAAAGTCTCATTGCCGACGTGAAGCAGGAAGAAACCTGTGATCACAAGTGTACTTGGTTGGGTAAGGCAATACAGGAATTCCTAAGCAAAGTTCAATAGAGCACCACTTCCTGGATGTGAATATCTTTGGGGACGGACTGGTGTCTTGAAAGGTTGCGTTGTCCACACCACAACCTTTCATGATATAATGTAACTAACTTGTCAATAGCATACTGTTCCAAAATGCTTGGTGTCGTTCACAAATGTTAGAATAACCCATATGCTGCTTGGAAGTTGGGTTCAGCTGCGCTTTGGATGATCCAAAGATCCACAAATTGCCAATAGATTGCTCTCATGCTGTGTTTCGTCATCGAATACATCGAGCGTTTGTTTCAATTCGATAGACTTCTTCAATGAGGTGTCCTCATTGCGAGCGAAGAAGAGCAAGTGCGTGGTGCCACGTCAAGTTCAGAGTTTACGCGAGCAGTGTCCGTAAATACAGCCTGCAATGCCGTGCTGCTTCGTGGCGTGTGTCTGAAGGCGTGAGTCGCTTGCTCTTTACTCTGCTGAGAAGTGATGCCCAACCTACCAAACCAAACTGCTTTGCTCACACATCACTCGCATCGCGAGCGACGCACCATGCACGCAAACACATTCCAATGTAGCAAGGAAAGTGAGGGAGAACGCGCTGGAATGACTGAGTGCGTGGGAGCAAGCAGGACACGCGTTCGCGCTGAACTCTGGAAGGCAAACAAGTGACACGTGAGGGACGCCAGTCACGAGCAAGCAAGCACGTGAACGACACAGTGAATTCTGTTACACTCGTTTAAGACCAGGAACAAAGAGGCATAGTTGGCATCCTGACGACCTACCTGCCTGCATTCTGACCGCATGACTGTCTGGCGCGCACGACTTCTTCATTGTTCGCAGAGGCTTCCAAGCATACATGTACAGTAGGAAACGACAACGACGGCAGTGTTCTGACACGATGCTGTCAAGCTCCAAGTCGAGCAAGGCGTGGCAAGAACCGCGTCGAATTCGAGAAGAGCGAGTGAGGGAGCGAGTGTTGCTTGTGGGATCCCCTTGTCGTCCCCACCAAGAGATCTCATGCGTCGAGCTCACACACAAAGTTCATCACTTGTTCGATTTCGAACCAGCCAACAGTGGCCGTGATGACTGGTTGGGAGTTAGTATGTGCGCTCCGAGTCCGAGCGCTAGCAAGACTTTCGACCGGCGTGCTTTACCTCACGGGTGAAAGCGACTCGTGTTGCAGGTGGCACCTCCATCGCGCCTGCCACGCTGCACAGCGCACTGGATCGCTCCACCATGGAAGCAGGATGGTTTGGTTTGGTTTGCGTCTGTGTAGCAGGTGATTCAATCCGTCAAGCCGGCCGTCAGTGTCGAGCGAACAGTTCTTCTGGAACGCGCGGTGGCGTGCGCACTGGTGTTAGTGAACGATGGCTGGCTGTACGGTTGGTTCGTTGCCTGTATCGCTGGCGAGGAAATGGAGATGAAGCAGCTGCAGTGTGCATTTGCAGTTTGGATGGATCACCAACAGTCGCGAGAACGATGTTAACCGAACGATCCAAATCTTTGGCCAAGGCGCCTCAATTGCATGTTGCGACGCAGACTTTGTGTGAAAAGCATGGTGTCAGAGCGGTGGACGATGAATCCGAGCGAGCGAGTGAGAAGACTGGCTTTGATGCGCAAACGAGCGAGCGAACGGCACATTGCTTTCTTTGTGTGATCTTGTGGACGGTCAGGCCGCGACACTTCAAGCACAGCACTCGAAAGACGGGATGCTGCCATCGGCTGCAGTTGCCTGATGGCCGCTGTCTCGTCACCACTCGCACGAATTCGAGACAAGGCGCGGCAATGTGAAACTTGCAAGAATTGTCCTTTGCGTGATGGAAGATGCCATCCATCCAATAATGTCAACATGCTCCGCCTGGACTTGTTGGTGGTGCCTGCATCCTGCGAGGCTCCTTTGCCGAGAAGAAAAAGTGCCGCGAAATACAGAGTGTATCCGCGACTTCACGCCATCGTCAGACCAGAAACGACGCGCGGTGCGCGTGCAATGGAATCGACCCCTCCGTCAGCAGCACCTTGCCTCACGCTGCGAACACACAACACGAGGCACCCCAAAAAACATAATCAAATCCAAAACAGCCAGCCAAGAGAACTACTCTTCTCTTCTGGCCATCTTTGCGTCGATTTTGCATCTCGAATCACGACGGAACGATGACGCGAGGCGAGCAAACGGCGGGCGGCACTGATGCTGACGTCAGGCGAGCGAACGAGCGAGCCGCAAACTGTACGGCCAATCAGACGCTCAGCGATCACCAGCGCGACTGCAGCATTGCATGGAGAAGCAGACTCAACACCAGCTCGCTAAATCACGGCGAGCGATGGAGAGCGGACCGATCTTGACAGCACGCTCTGCATGGTTTGCTTCGACATTTGCCACGAAGACCACGCAAGAGCGAAACAGCTCGGCACCTCGACGCTCAATGGAAATCTCTTCTCACTGCTCTCATGACTGCAACCCCTCTTCTCTGGGGACTTTTCCTCTCCATCGAGGGAAAACTGACTCGCTTGCTCGCATGCTGGACTTCCTTCTTCTTTTCAAGAACTCTTGTTCTCCTTATCCTTCGTCTCGCCATCGACTGTTGACAGGTTGGTGATTGATCGCCCTTGCTTCACTCGCCTCTCACTGACCCGCCGGGGTTCGCGCACTTTGGCAGTGCGAGAACGACAACAGCACACTTGACAGGCGTGCATGCACACGCTCTCTCGTTTGCGTCTCAGCACGAGTGAGTGAGAGAGTGACTGAGGCGAATGAAGGGAGAAGAAGCCGTGATCGATGGACAACATACAGACAATCCAGCTTGCAATAGAGAACGCGCGCAGGTCATCCCATCCAGCAAAGAGGCGAGCACGAGCAGATACAAAAGCAAACAAGCGCCGTGCCGCCAACGAGAGCAATTGCAGTGAAATGGTCAGGCAAAATTGCTCAAAAGGACTGAGTGAAGCAAAGGTCCCGAGCCGTGTCCGCCTTCTAAGCTTGCAGCGAGTTCACACCAACGCACACGACTAAAACGGCTCAATTCGACAAAGCCAACCAAGGTTGCCTCGCTTGTGATTGAATCGGATCCCGAAGAGAAGAGACAACTTGCGAAACGTTTGTGGCAAAAAAAGCAAAAAACGATGAGGTCAGTCAGATCTGGTTCCACGATAGGAGACGAGGCGTCGGTCTGTAATGGAATCGTCTCTGGCATTAGCAGACTGCCATGACGCAACTGCCCGACATTGGCTTGCTGAAGCCTCACTCGTGCACAGAGGTCTCTGTAGAGACACACAAGCACCAACTCGCCCAGTCCTGTCTTGCCATGCGGCTGATGATTGTCGCAGCCCACTTCCATCTCCACGCCACGTTGGCAGCGCTGGCCCACGCTTGCCGGCTCTCTCGGTATTTTCAAGAACCAGACCCCCATCCAACGAGCCATCGGCCGCTCTCGCCCGCCGTCACACCTCAAGCACGAGTCGGCACATGAGCTTTTGCTACAGTGCGCTCACACGCCCAGGCTTCCCTCCCGCTTTGCCGACAGGACAGAATACAAGAACACAGACACGACGTTTGTTGCAGCTTTCAAGCGAGTAAATCTCGCTTCTCCTCGAGACATCCGACCGAGTTCTATCGGGATACTGTACACGTACTGTAGTATGGAACTCGGAGAGTCCATGGATCCCTCGCTCCAGCGGCTGTGTTCTCGCAAGCACTCCTTCTCTCACCATGAGAGACCACATCGCGACTGAGTTGCGTTCGTGGGTGGTCAGTGGTCAGTTGGTGGAAAAATGACGTCAGATGTCGATGTTGCTGGCAACTTGCAACTCGTCCTCATTCGATGCATTCTCGCTAACGCGTGCCTTTTCACTGCTCGCGCAGTTCTTCATTGTTCGCTCGCACACTCACTGCACACTTGCCTGCTTGTGTTGCTGGCGGCGAAAACCACATTGCTACCACACCGCAACTGCCAGCCGCCCACTTCCTCTTCCTCTGACTACGGCGCTGTCAGTCCTGCAACTTCTATGGTCAGTCGCATCGCTCTCGTCAACAACCTCGAGCTCGCGGCTCACTTGCTACTGTAACTTACTGTATCTTGCCCGCTCGTTTTCTCGCCCTGTGATTGTGTGCCTTCGCTGCTCTCCCACGCTCCCGCGCGTGTTCGGCCGAGTTTAAGAGAGTGCAGGTGGGTCAACCCTGCCAATCCCTCAAAGGATTCACACATGGATTTCACAGCCACCCCGTGAACCAACATCCATTCTCTTGATTATCTCCTTTCCTGCCGCCAATTTATTGGTCAATGAGGCCCCGCAGTCAGTCGTTTCTTCGAGGCGCGGTGTGAGTGGTCAAGAGGAATGAGACACAAACAAGTGCGAGCACGCTGCTGCTGCGGGATGGTGCAGCGTGGAGAACACTTGAGCCTTCTTTCCGACCAGTGCGAGCACTTGGTGCACTTTTAGTGAGATTTTTGCTTGTGGACCCGATCGTTTTTAACGCGGTTGACGAAACAAAAGACTCGATCATCAAACGGGGCGGAACCCACCCGAAAACTGACTCGCAGAGCGTCGGGCGAATGAAAAAGTATTGCCCTGCGTTCTTTGACTCGTCTGAGCAAAACAATGCGTCAGGAGCCCTCCTTTCTCTCTATTTTTTCTCACATGCAAACACACCTCGCCTGAGCGAGAGAGGTTGGGGATTGCTAATGGTGCGCTCGTTTTGTGCAAATGATGGCTTTTCCGTCAAATTTCTCCAAAACACGAGTGAAAGAAAGACCTGCCGAATATGGGTCGGCTTATTCTATTACCGACCACGGTTTCACAACCCTACCCGCGCGCATCTTCGCCTGGCTGTACTTCATTCCCTCTCTTTTTGCACGCTTCGATTGATTTCCAGGTGGCCGCTCCAACCCACCGACACTCTCCTCTCATCATTCCCCAACCCGCTCGCTCGCACACACTGCTCAACGCCCAACGCGACGCTTTTCACATCCGCGGCAGATACACATTGAGTACATCTATCCAACACACCACGAGCCCCAGCACCAGCAGCATGAACAGCCCACTCGAAGCCGCCGCTTCCCCCACACCCTCCTCCACTGCCGTCGAGACGAACAAACTCGACCGCAAGCGCTCGCAAGACCGGCTGCACCAGCGCCGCCATCGCGCCAAGCGCAAACTGCAGCTCTCGACGCTCGAGCAGGACGTGAAGAGCCTCCTGGCCGAGGTCTCGGCACTGCGCGTGAAGCGCCAGCGACTGGACGTCGCCTCTGCCGCGAGCGCAGACGACAGCGAGGACCGTGAAGACGTCAGCTCCAGCACTACCACCACCAGTAGTATTAATACCACGGACCCTACAAGTGACAAGACAAGCGACACTCGTGCTGCGCGTCTCCGTGAGCAGGCGCAGAACCAGCGCACGGCGGTCGCGCTGCAGGTCGTGCGCGAGTACTTTGAGACGTTCAAGTACGGCCACTCGGCGATCCACCAGAGCACGCAGGAGGCGTTCCTGCGCCGAGTGCTGACGGCGGACGCGGCCGGCGTGGACGTGTCGGGCGTGGAGGCGTTCGTGACGCAGTGGCGGCTCTACGGCGCGTTCTTCTGGTCGACGCTGCTCGAGCCGACGGCAATGCGCGTGCGTGCAGCTGGCGACCTGACGGTCGTGGACGTGACTGCGGAGCTCCACTTGCGTCTGCGTGCAGACCTGGCGCCGGTGCTCTGTCCACAGCTGGCACGACGTGAGCACGCGGACGTGCTGCGAATGATCGTGGAGAGCATCGTGAGCGTGGAGTGCAAGTACTCGTTCGTGGTGGCGCCGGACGGGCGCGTGAGCAGTCTGCTGGCGGACATTGACTTTCTCGGCGCGCTGCTCCGTGTCGTGGGGTCGCTCGCGACGGTGTCGGAGGTCGTGGCCGGCGCGCAGATCTCCATGTGCACAGGCGTGATCAGCTGCGCGCTTCCAGTTGGAGCCGCTCGCATTCTGAACTCGAACCCCGCGGTGTCTGCTCCGGCTGTTGTCAGTGGTGACGGTGGCATCGCGGCTACTCCTGCAGCGCACCGAGTGACGTCAGCGCTGGTGACGAAGGCGAAGCAGCCGCCAGCGGGCGGACTGAACCACCGTCTGCAGCTGAGCTTTCTGCTGTCGACATCGTGATCGTCTGCTTCGTGCTGAAGCGAACTGCCCGTGGGGACGACGATGATCCCTCGTTATTTAATGAGTGAGTATATGTTGAGAATGTGTCGAATGAATTGAGAGAATGAGTCTGAACAGAACGACTCGATATAAAACGAATTGCCACCTCATCAGCTTGTTTTGAGTGTCACGTCCTCGTGCTGAGTGGTTGCTCGCCCTTGAGTAACTCGCTCGATAGCAGTTCACCTGCAAGCAGCGGTTCGACCTCAAGCGAACTGAAGGCGAATGAGAATTTGCGCTGGCATTGATTGCTCCTCGCAAAGTGCTGCTGCTTTGGGCTGAGCGCGCGCGCGCCGTCCACCTGCAAAATTCAAATTATACTGTGCTGTACTAGTACCTATTTGTTGCAAATAAATAAATAGAACAAATAAATTTTGTCGCAAGCTGTTGTTGGCTTGGTACTTTACAATCTTTTTGCAAGCATCCTTAAATTTACATGCGATATGAATTATTTTAATAAAAACATACTGTAAGCCATACAGTATCTAGATCACTACTTCGAAGTAAATCATTCAATAAAATATGTTCTTTCAGAATAAATTGATTATTTCGATAAATTATGTCTCTTTTCCTGAATGGGATGGTGCAAATGTTTTGGAAATTTCTCCAAAGTCCCCTGTGTTGAATCGTGATGGTGATCATTGAATCAACATAACTCGGACAAGAATGCTGGAATGCCGAAACGCTCGTTGACTCACAGGCAGGGGAGAAAGCGAGGGGGGGGGGT
>JAASGD010001288.1:0-11709 GCA_023334115.1 Globisporangium megalacanthum | reverse complement strand
TGCACGACGGCGCGAGTGACGAGAGAGAGAGAGAGATCGGAACACACTCGCACACACACACACGTGCGCGTGGGGAGAAATGAGCGCTGAAAAGCCCCCAGCGTCAAGTCGATTTTTAGACAACAAGGAGCGACTTTGGAGACTGACTCTCCCTCGTTTACAAAGTGCTATATGCGGAAAAATCAAGAGGACTGGAGCGCCTGCGAGGAGGAAACTTGCATATGCTGGTACAGGGTATTGGGGCACTAGCATTATATGCAGGGAGGTCGGCTGCAACTTTTCTGAATTTTCAGAACACACGAGGTGGGACGTTTTGGCGAAAAGTGACTCACAAAAAGTGTATAGAAGACTCCACAATAGACTCGAAACTGCGAATTAGACTCAATTATGTCGCTTTTTGGGTGTGGAGTGAGGTTGTTCGTGAGCTCTTCCAGTGGTGCGTCTTGTTGCCCTCGCGTGTGGTGCCCCACCTCGCTGGTCTGCGTTCTCCCTCGCCAACGCTGGACGTCGCCAGCGAGTGGCTCTTGTGCGTGGCAACCAAGATTATCTCCACTATGAACATGAGTTTGGCACTGATTTCCGACATTCCGCAAAACTTTTGTCGCAGAGTAACCAGCACTCCACTTTGCTTTGCGTTGTCGCCTGGCAACAACGCACGATCGGCTCGAGAACACACGCGATGGGAGCAGATACACACTCGAACTTAGAGGATGCGGCGCATGAGGAGACAGCCAGAGCAGCCAGAGAGGGTTCTCTGGCGCTGAGGACAGCGGAAGTCGGACTGATGTCAGACAATCATCGTGCTGACGTCGCTGACGTCGCTGACGACGCGTCACACAAACTTCAGACCCACAAAAAAAAGGGGATTGCCAACCTTGTTGGGCGCTCTTCATCTTGAAAAACGTATCGAATCGGCGCTACTGCCAAAACACAAGCAAACTCGCCTATATCCTATCATACGTCATACTCGGCCTAGTCAAACAACTTCAAACAGACCTGAAGTTGACCAAGTTGAAGTGGACTGTGTTATCACACTGCGAACTCAAGTATCCCAGGCGGAAGTTCTCAACCCTCACTCAGAGTACCCGTGCTGCCGCCCTGCGTGTCTGCCCAGCCAGTAGGCTACGTCGCCCTTGATATTGGATGTCAAGGCCGGCGTCTAGGCCGCATGCCTCTCTCTGTTCAGCTCTTCTAGCCTCGTTGCTTTTGGCTGCACACAATGACGCATTTGGCGAAGGATGAGCGTAGTGTCGCCAACAACGTGGAAATGCGCCGACATTATTGTGGGACAGAGGAAGGAGCCTAGTCACCTGTAGTGACAGACTCCGTTTCGGAGGGTGAGCGAGGGGGATTGCAGCAGGATGCCGCCGGTGCTGAGATCGCCGCAATCTTGGCGCTATTCTGATGCTTCTTCATTTGCTTCTTGGTGAAGAAGCTCAATGCAGCGAGCGCGACGAGAGTGAGAAGGATGCTGCCAATGAGCAGCAGCAGCTGTGGTGTCGCGGGCTTCTTGTTCTTCGTTTTCGCGGAGTCTGCGGTGGCGTTCGCGTCTTCGGCAGCGAGCAAGTCCTGCGCTTGCTTGCCCACGAATGCCCACACGAGGGCGTGCGGGATGCCACCGGCAAACGCTGTGGTCGCGAATTTCCACGTCGAGACCTCGGTGAGGGCGAGGCCATAGCACTTGAGCGCGTTCGGCAGTCCTGACAGCTGCACGAGGAGCAGTAGCTTCCAGTCGCAGCTCTGCAGAACCTCGCACATGCCGTGGAAGACGCGGCAGTTCTCGAGGTAGCTCCTGATGAACGTACGCAGGAGATGCCGACCGACAGTGAAAGCGAGCACGCCGCCACTGGTTTTGCCGACCACGCTGAGCACAGCGCCGACCGGTACACCGAAGAGCGAGCCGGCTGCAACCTCGAAGAGCGAGCACGGGAAGCCGAGGGGCAGCGTGAGACAGATGAGCAGCGGCAAGATCGCCATGCCTGGCACTCTGTGCGCCTTGATCCACGAGTCGACAGCGTGGAGGTAATTCTGGACTCGACCGAATTTGTGCACGAGCGCAATGACTGCGATCGCTACGGCGAGAGCTGCCGCGGGCTTGAGACAGCGCTTGAGTCTCGATGGCGGCGCGCGTGGTGCAGCGGATAGCACCTTGACACTGACTTTGGCCATCGTGGGCTGGAGCGGACGAGAGAGAGCTGCGTGGAGTCCCAGCAAGGCGTCTGCAAGGCTGTGCGAGAAGAAGACCGAGACTGCGTCTGTACTGAGCCAGCTATTGCTAGAGCGTCCGAGGTGGGATCGATGACTTGCCGACGCGCTCCGCTTGTGGCAACGACCTGAGGAGACGACACTCTGAGTTACAAAGCCCCCGACGCCATTGCCTCGTAGGAAAGAGCGACGTCGATGGCGAGTGGAGCGAGCTGAAGACTGAAGCAATCATCCTGTCGCTGATACTACTGGAGCAGTGAGCTGCTTACATACTCTCTATCGAGGGCGCAGTGGCCTTGGGGCGCGCCTTCCAACGCTCACTGACACCAAATGTGACACATTCCTCGTTGGCGCTGAAGTTCTCAGGAACGCGCATCTTCACCAGGCGTGGCGTGACGGTGTCACGCTACACTCCGAAATCGTGCTGACTCCAAGAATCGCAGCTCACCCGCATCAGTAGCATCGCATGAGTACTAGAAACGCAAGCCTAGTCGCGGCTCACCCAATCTTGTATCGTCCGCCACGGAGTTCGCGACTTCCAGTATCAGGCGGAACGTATGATTTTCAAAGCTAGGCGAACGATTCGGCACTCGCTAGTTGGTTCTCCAGGAGCTGACATACTGTACACACGAACCTCAACCATCACGCAGCGCCGTATCCGCAGCAATCCGAGTGGCGGTCCGCCACCACGGATCCAACGCCACGAGCACAGTGTGGAGCTTTCGCAACCTGCGCTCGATTTCGCGTTTCATTCGCGACTAGTCCGAGTGTCCGGACTCGCATCGGGTCGGACGCTGAC
This sequence comes from Globisporangium megalacanthum, assembly GCA_023334115.1. Lineage (NCBI taxonomy): Eukaryota > Oomycota > Peronosporomycetes > Pythiales > Pythiaceae > Globisporangium > Globisporangium megalacanthum. The sequence continues at coordinate 8,705 of JAASGD010001288.1, read as the reverse complement.
TCCCTGCATGAAGTTGGAGCAGCAGAGTCACCGCACGGCGAGAGTGGTGAGTAAGCGCAAATCGGAGGACAAGCTTGAAAGGATCGAGGACCCATGCGGTCGGGGATGGCATCTCCACCTCCGCGACGTACGCTCGTTCGACATACAGAATGCACTTGTTCTCCGATGGCAAAGAGAGGGTGAGTCGGACGCCCAGAGCCTCGCAGTTGGTCTGTGCAAAACTGTTTCGAGCTTATGCGATCGATTGGTCGATCTCTTTACGGTCGGTCGCGTGCGCGACGGTCTCGCTTTCGGTCGTTCTCAGCCGTTGCCAGCTCCGCTGACTTGCACTATTCGCACACATCCGCCTTCTCATTCCAAAACTCGCGACCCCAGTGCAGTCCAGCTCTTGCGCGACTGAGTGAACGAACAGTTCGCGAACGGGAAGCGAACAATGTGCGTCTACAAGACGCGGCAGCAGGACGACTCTCAACGTCACCACCCGTACTTCCTGAACGGGAGCGGTGATGCCAGTGCCGTCCAGCTCCCGCCCCTCTTCCCGCTTCTTCGCGTCTGTGCCATCACGAACCCCGTTCGAACAGCACATGTGAGTGAGAAGCAGCAACGGACCATGCCGCGGACTGGTGGTGACCGACGGAAGACGCGCGGCAGGAGCGTCGCAGTGAAGCTCCCCAAGATGAACAACAGCGAGCGTGGCAAGTACTATCGGCAGAAGTACAAAGCTTACGAGGACGAGCTCGAGGCGGCGGTAGCCACGCTGACCAAGGAGGTGCGCGACCTCGAACTCCTCATGCGGCTGCGAGACGAGCTGCTCGCAGCGCAATATGCGCCTTCGACGGTCTCACGGGTGGTCCAGATCGTGGAGCAGGCTCAAACTGGCGAGCTACCATTGCGCCTTCCGCTTTCACCGTCAGTGTCCGTGTCGCCGACAGCAAGCATCCCAGTTTCCCGCTTCGAGCTGCACGACTTGCATGTGCTCGACAGCAGCACGCCAATGATCGCACTGGGCGGAGATGTCCTCGTCCAGCGACGGAGTGGCGATCGGGAAGTGCGGTATCCTACTACATTGCGACTCTACTTCGACGCAGACGGCGAGCTGCAGTCGCGCGAAGTCGAGACGGATGTTGTACGAGGGCTGCGAAATGTTCTCCCGAACCTCCGCGAAGTGAATGTGGCGCTCGGTCTGTCTTGCGTCGCTGAGCACGACCCGACAGCGGACATGGCGCAAGGAGCTCCGATGGCGCTCGCATTCATTCTCAACGGTTGACCAGCGCGTTCGTCGTAACTGTCTAGCCGCTCGTCATAGAAGATAGAAGATAGCTTAGCTAGTCGACACAGTGAGTCAACATCACGGCGGTGTCCATTTCCCACGGATCATCAAACGGCACCGGCGAGGCCTCCGCCGCTCACTCAGTCACACAACCACCGTCTGGTGTCCAATGCCGACTCTCAACTGCGTCGCTGACTCACTCCGCTACGCTGAGAGTGCCAAGCTGCGCCGACAGAAACGTGCTCTTGTCCTCCGAACCATCGAGGAAGTACTGTACACTGCTGTCGTCCGGGTCCAGCTCGTTCACCGACGGGTCGGCGTCCACGAGCTGCACAGTGAGATTCGGGTCCTGCGCGTACACGAGCAGTCCGATGACTGCGCTCGCGTCGAGCTCGGCCGCGGGCACAGGCTTCGGCTGCTCGGGCTGGGCCGGCGCTTGTCCCTCCTGCTCGGTGTCAGCTTCCGCCTCTGGCTCGGTGACCTCGACGCCGTCGAACCACTCGTCCGCGCCCTTTGCGAACGCAAAGTCGAAGCTGCGTGCGATGTGGAGGAACTTGCTCGACTGGCCTTTGCGGAACGCTTCAATGTACTCGTCCCGTGTCGCACGGCCGCTCTTGACGCGCGAGACCTTGAACGACACGAGCCAGCTTCCGGCCTCGAGCACCACCTCGATGTTCACGCTGCGCGACATGACGATCGCTGGTGTCGAGCGTGCAAAGTACTCGCGCTCGCCTTCGCGCCGGAGGCGGAAGTAGAGCTGGAAGTCGTACTGGCCCTCGAGACCGCGGAAGTACCGCTGGTCGACCTGCTGCAGCACGATCGCGACCGTCGAGCTCTGGGCAAGCGTGATCTTGAACTCCTGGTCGGCAAACTGCGCTGGCCATGGCACGTGGCCCTGCGTCCAGCACTGCGCGAGCGTCCACTCGGGCGTGAAGACGCGCGTGCGGTCGAGGTCCGTGAAGACGCGGAGGAAGTCGTCGTACGCCATCCAGAACGACCCGTCGTCGCCAAAGCGGTGGCCGAGCACCGTGAGCCACTCGGGCGTCCACTCGGACGACCCGTCGCTCCACGCTCCGGTCCACTCGGACTTGCCCCACGGGTTGCGTACCTGCACGAGCCGCTGACCGTTGGCCTCGACAGTCCGCAGCACCGAGTACGCGTGGTTCGTGATGATCCCGCGCACCTCCTCGAGCGTGTCGTGGCTGATGGCGCACGCAAAGAGGAGCTCGCCGTTCACCTTGGTGAGCTCTTCGCGCCAGAACCGGTCCTTGTCGAGGATGTCGCGCGTGATCACCTCGGTCGTCACGCCGCCAGTCAGGTCCTCGACGCCTTCGCCTGTGAACCCGCCCTCGATCGCTGCGTAGTCGCCATGCGCCTTCGCGAACGCCTTCTCGAGCAGCGGCAGCCACGTCTCGCGGGAGTCGGCGCACTTGGCGAAGTGAAGCGCCTGCGAGCCCTTCTGCACCGCACGCACGTACGCGTCTTCGGTCGGGAAGACTGCGCGCAGGGCCTCGTCCGCCTCGGCGTAGTCGCCGTACGCGAGACAGAGCTGGTCGTCAATGACCTCGGAGATCCAGTCGCCGTCCCGGAAGAAAATGAACCCGTACACGCCGACCTCTGCGTGGACAGCGCAAACCAGACATCCCGTGAGGATGCGATGCGTCAGTCAGGAAGCAATTTCCCACTAAATCCACTCAAGTTCACAGAAAGAGTGCAAGTTCACACAAAGAATGCGTTCTTCCACGTACGCTCGTCACGCGCGACACAGATGCTCTCGAGCAGGTGGGGGACGTTGGCGATCGTCGCGAGCGCCGCGAGGAACCAGCAGTCACCCATCGCGCCTTGCTTAATATCCGCGGCGCTGATGCCGTCGACGACAAAGAGCGGCGCGTCAAAGACGTCTTCGACACGGCGGACGGCGCCAGGGAGTGCGACACCGGCGATCCCTTCGCCCTTCTGGCGCAGGCCGTTGAGGCAAAAGTCCTGGGCCGTCGACAGGTCAAAGTGCGGGTCGCGGTACTTGATGTTCTTCATGCGGCACTCGCGCGAGATCTTGGCGACCTTGCGCCGGCACTCAGCGATCGCCTTGTCCCGCCCGGCCGTCGCGATGATCGTACGCGCCTCGCGCTGGAGCTTCTGCGGTGGCGGCTGCGGCTGCGCTGAAGCCCCCGGCTTGAGGATGCTCGGGACGGCAGACGGGGGGCGCACGGACTGCTGCATCGTTGGTAGAGACGAAGCGGAAGAAGGAAGGAGGGTTGAGAGGCGGAGAGCGGCGGATTCGTAAATGAGCTCCTGTATGTACTGGTGCTTTGGAAGATCGTTGAGCGGATCCCATCACTGATGCTAATCAAAAACGTCACCCACCCACCACGTACTGTACGTAATACGAACGTGGGTTCACGCTCGCCATATTCCGGACCGACCCAGGTGACACAGAGCCCAGCGCTCTCGCTCTCTCGCTCTTCTTCACGTCTACTCCGCCCTCTCCACTGCTCCGGTGCTCTTGATGCCGATGATGTGGTGGTGCTCGGAATAGCGTCGGCGGCGGTTTCTCCACCTCTTCCTCCGCCTTCCAACGTCGCTGCACTTCGTTCCCCACGCCACCATTGCCATCGCTATCGATGGACGCTACGGCGGCCTCGCTGCCGCTGCTCGCGCCGCCGAGTGGCGACACGCTCAAGTTCCGCCACCGCCACAACGAGCTGGACGAGGTGGAGGAGGAGGCGCTGCGCGCGCAGCTCCGCCAGCACCTTGGCGCAGCCGTGCTGAGCGCGCATTCGGCCAAGTCACAACAGCAACAGCAACACGAACAGTACCGTGATGCAGGCGTCGAGTCGACACCGCTCACACCAGCATATGAGCCACTTAGCACGCTCTGGGCGTCGTCAGCGTCGCTACTGAGCGTGTCGGAGCTCCTCAAGCTCGCACAGCGCATGCTCTGGTTCGCAGACGACGACATGGCCGAAGAAGTGGACGAGAGCGACCCCAAGATCGTCGCGGGCAAGAAGTTCCTCGCAGGCGTCGAAGCGTTCGCGATGCTCACAGACAATGAGGTCGCGCAGCTCGTTGGGCTGTGCGAGTTCCGCGCCTACAGCGCCGGCGACACGGTCGTCCCAGACGAGCGCAACGCCGACGGGCTCTACGTCGTCGTCGCGGGCGGCGCAGCTCGCTTTCTCGCTGCCGACGCCGACGACAGCGCCGACGCCGAGCCGGCCGAGACGTTCGCGTACCAGGAGCACTTTGGCGTCCTCGTGTCGCCGACCGAAGCGGCGCTGGAACGCGCCAAGTCGGCAGTCGTCGCGACGTCGGACCCGCTCGAGTGCCTCTGGCTCCCGGAGCTCGTCGTGCGCATGCTCAACCTCCAGCCGCGGCTCGAGCACGAGTTCGCACTGGTGCTGCACAACCCGCGCGGGCTCTCCGAAACGCTAGCCAAGAGCCAGGAAGAGCTCTTGCTGCGGCTGCTCCGGGCTGGGCTGCACGTGACGGTGCTCGCGAACACGCGCCACACGCGCAGCACCGTCGTGATCCTGCTCAGTGCGCCGCTCTGGCTCCTCGCACGCGAAGACAAGCTCATGGCCATGGAGCGCGTGATCGCGAGCCACGCCGAGGACGACTCGGGCGGCGGCGACGACTACCAGTGCCACGGCGAGACGATGCCAGCGTCCGACCGCGTCGCTGCGTTCGCGTCGATCCTCACGCGCAGCGCAAGCGACAAGCCCCCGGGCGTCGGCTTGCGCGGCCTCGAGCGTAACCTCGACCCCGTCGTCCGCGACGTCTTCCCGCTCCACGACCCGAGCATGACGGACTTCATCCTCTCGACGTGGTTCAAAGAGACGCACTCGGCAGCGACGAAGCGTCTCTTCTTGCTCCGGATCAAGGACTACTATGGGCTCCGCATCGCCTTCTTCACGGCCTTTGTGCGGCTCTACAACGCAGCGCTCGTGTACCCGCTGAACGCAGGCGCGCTGCTCTGGTTCGGCTGGCGCTGGATCCACTACCGGTCGTACGTCCAAGCGCTCGGGGTCTACGGCCTCGGCGTCGCCTTTGTCTGGGCGCCATCGTTCCTTAAGCGCTGGCAGCGGTACCAGAACTCGCTCCTCGTCGAGTGGAACTTGCTCGGCACGGCCGACGTCGCGCAGCCGAACCCCGAGTTCCGCGACTTTGTCGTCGAGACGCTCAACGTCGCGGCCGAGGGCGAACCACCGGATTACGTCGAGGTCAAGACGTACGACCCGCGCCGCCGGTGGCCCAAGTACGCGATCTTTGCAGTCTTCTGCACCGCGTGCCTCGTGCTCCTCTTTGTCTTTGTCGGCGTCTACGTCCAGTGGTACATCATTGCGGTCATGACGCCCATGTGCACGGACCCACGCTGTCCCGCATACTTTGACGCCGGGACGATGGGGAGTAGCAGCGTCAGTGGCGGCTGTGTCGCCCACTGCAGCGAGCTCTTCGCCCAGGGCAAGACGTTCCTCTTCATGAAGCGCATCCGGAGCTGCGCTCAGTACTGCGACGCGACCACGTTCGACCGCGCGTACTACCGGTGTGACGCGCCGCTCGTCGGCTGCTTCGCGACTGAACGGGGCGTCCTCGGCACAGCGCGGTGGTTCTACGTACTCGTACAGGGCGTCGTGCTCGGACTGACGCTCGACATTGTCTTCCTCGCGCTCTTTGAAGCCACGGCGCGGGCGTTCAACCGGTGGGAGAACTACCCGACCGAGCAAGAGGCCGAGACGCGGTGCATCGAGAAGCTCTTCCTCTTCCACTGGGTCGGCTACTTCTACTGGTTCTTCCTCCTCGCGTTCGTCTACGTCCCGAACGGCGACGCGGTCCAGCGCTTCGTCCAGACGCACGTGGACGCGAGCGGCGTCGTCGCGCGTGCCCACACGGTCCACTTTAGCCGCTACTGGGTCGACGGACTCATCAGCATGGACTCAGCGTTCGTCACGCCCATGATCGTCACCCAGGCGCTCAACCTCGTGATCAACACGTTCGTGCCGTACCTGCTCCGGCAGGCGATCATCCGTGCGCGCGACTCGTACCACGTCAAGCGCGAGCGCCTCTCGAGCGCGCTCAAGAAGGGCAAGACACGGCGTGCAGCAGTGGCGCCAGCGTCACTCGCGGCCGACGTGTCGCAGCAAGGCGACGCCGTCGACAGCTCGGCCTACGGTGACTACAGCTTGGTGGGCGGCGACACGGACCGGTGGCTGCCGCTGCTCGGGGCCCGCGACGACGACGCTCGGCGGCTGCTCGCTGAGCGCGAGCCGATCGTAACCAAGGAGCTCGACGCCGCTGTGCGCGAGCTCTTTGAGAGCCTCTCGAGCCACGACACGTACATGAGCGCGATCTGCGGCGGCCTCGCCAAGGACGACCTGGACGCCCACCAGCTCACGAGCTACGACTGGCTCGACCGCGTCACGCGCAGCCTCGCCGAGACGGGATGTTTCCGGGGCGAGTGTGCGAACGCGCTCAAGCTCCGGCTCGTGACGCACTGGCAGTGCCGCAACTACAACTACACCGCCGACCGCGTGCTCGAGGAGTCGTCCATGCCGACATACAGCCCGTTCGGGGACCTGCTCCACCTCGCGATCCAGTTCTCGTACACCATCATGTTCTCCGTCGTCTGGCCCTTCTGTTGCTTGTGTGCGTTCGCACGCAACGCGGTCGCGCTCCGGTTCGACGCGATCCGCATGACGATCGACTGCAAGCGGCCTGTGCCGAGACGCACAGTCGGCATCGGGCCGTGGCTCGGCGCGTTCGTGTTCGAGATCGCGGCCGCGCAGGTCGTCGTGCCTGCGCTCTTTGTGTACGTGAGCGGCCAGTTCGACGCGTTCTTCCGCGACTGCGACATCTCGGACGCCCGGTACGGCCCGGCACCGTCGTGTCTCTCGGCGTCGGCGCGGCTCGTCGCGCTCGTGACGCTCGAGAACGCTGGCATCGCGCTCTGTCTGCTCGTGTACTGGAAGAAGAGCGCGATTTCGGACGAGACGTGCGTCAAGGTCGCCGCGCACTCGCGCAAGCTCCGCCACAGTCTCCGCAAGTCCGTGCGGTTGATCGGCGAGACCGTGCTCGTGAGCAGCAGCAGCGGCCACGTCCTACGCACGCTCCACGAGAGCGAGCAGCGGCGCTCGGTGGAAGCCGGGGCGGTCCTGTCGTCGTCGTCGTCCTTGGGCCAGGCGTCCCATCTGCTCGCGGACACGGACCCGACAGCGCTCTTCATTGTCGATCTGCTCAGCGTCGACGACCCGACAGCCACAACTGACAGCCAAGCTGACGGTGGGAACCACCTCCGGCGCCGTCGTGCGACTGGAGCGACGCTCAGTCCAGCCAGCGGTTCGACCACCGCGTCGTTGGCGTCGCCTCCATCGCCACCGCTCGAGTCCCAAGGCGGCGAGTGGCGCGAAGGCACCGTGTCGTGGGTCAAGAACGGCCGTGTGAAGGTGGACTTTAGCGGCGGGCGGCAACTCGGCGTCCACGCGCTCTCAGGCGGCGCTGACGAGGTCTGGCTCGGTCCCCACGAGCGCGTCGTGCTCCTCGAGCCCACGCCCGTCAAGGTCTTCACAGTCGGCATGCCCGTGCTGCTGGCGTCCAGGAAGTTCGGGCGCTGGCTCGAAGCCACCGTCACGGGCGTCGACACGCGCGACCGCTTCGGGAACAACGTGACGCCAGCGCCGAACGAGATGCACGTGCGTGTTCTAGAGGCGCGAAACTTGCGCTCGCTGTCGCTCCGGTCCGCCAGCGCCGCATTTATGGACCCGTACTGCGTCGTGAGCGTCCCACGCGTGTTTACGCACGCGACGAGTGTCAAGCGGCGGGCTGTGAACCCCGTGTGGGACGAGGCGGTCGCGTTCCCACTGCTGGCGACCGAGCTGTTTGGGCGGGAGGACGTCGCTGCCAGCTGCACGCTGAAGCTAAGCGTGCTCAACTGCGAACCGTGTGCGATGAACGAGTGCCTGGGCGACGTGGAGCTGGAGCTGCGGCAGTTCCGCGACGGCCGCCGGCGTCGGCTGCTGGTGCCGCTGGCGTCACGGCGTCACGTGTGGACAGCGGAAGAGCTCCACGCGCTCGCAAAGCGCCAAGCCGGCGACTACCCGGCGCTCGGCCTGCCGCACGTGCTGCTGGAGCTCCAGTGGCTCGACACGCGGCTGCCGACGCGGGTGGCAGTGCGCGCGCGCGGCCGCGACGCGGAGCTCGTGCTCTCGCGCAAGTTCTGTGAGACAGGGCTCTGCAACGGCATCACTGCCGACCACGTCGTGCGCCATTTATGAAGCAAGCCAGGTCACAAACGATGCCACAATTGTTTCAACCGCATTTTGTTTGCAATGTGGTTTATGTAAATCTGTTCTTCAAACTACCACAAATATTGATAACAACATATTGCTAGTTTTAGCAAACACCGAATAAAACAGTGATGGTTTATTGGGTTTACATGTGGTTT
>JAASGD010001287.1:0-11713 GCA_023334115.1 Globisporangium megalacanthum | reverse complement strand
TATATATATATATATATATATATATATATATATATATCTTTGCTAGAGCAGCTCGCTTAGTTTGTCGGCTTCTCGATAGTTCGCATCTCTGGATTGTCGAGCTACAAGCTCGTAGAGATCCAGCACATGCTCGACATTTTATGCGACGGTCTCCTACTCGGCAAGGACGAGTTGGAGGGAGTCGCCAGTGAGTACACTTTCGGACGGAGTGACGTGTGGAGCGAGTGCGATCACGACTCCTTGCGTCGTAAGTTCAAGCTGTTGTACACTGCCAAGAAACCGACTGGTAATTCTTCCATTCCTCCACATATCCTGAATGCGGAAGACAAAAGCGCAACCTGTAAAATACAAGCTTCGTGCTTGAGGGTTGAACCTGTATTATACAGGTTGCGCTTTTGCCCTTAAGTATCAGAGACAATTGGAAATTGGAGCGGAGCATACAGTACTAAAACCGAAACATTTTTTTTGGCAACAAAGATGCTGAAAATGCGTCGTCTGTGTCTTGGTGCCAATCTTTCTCTTGCATGCCTTGTCTGCCCAAAATTGATAATTTTGAAAGAGGAGATTGACTCACACATCAGTTTCTCACACCCTTGCATCCAGACTCGAGATTTGTACGTTGCCCATTCTCCATATCTACGTCAGGTCAAAATGATGTCGCCTCGCCCAAGGGTCTGGTCCTCTCATTTCGCGCAAGCTTTGGATGGCGAGGACCATCCAAAGATTTGCGCTGAACGAGAGAACAATATGCCGAGACGTGAATGAAGAAGAGGTGATATTGACGGCGAGGTGCGTACAAATGTGTGATGTATTATTGTTGCATCTGCGATTAGCTGAAAAAATGTGCGGTTGGCGCAGCTCGTGGCCGATCAAGATGTGCGTCGAGAGAACGTACGGTATCGACTTCGCGAACTCCACCATGATCACCTGCTCATGTGATATCGAAAAACGCTTGGCGCGCGACGTCAAGGTCACCCAACGTCACCCTCACCGTCGACTTTCAACACGAAAGCTGCGCCGACAGCACCAATCGCATTGTCGTCACTGGTTCGGCCCCTGCACTCTCAGCCAGCTGCACCAGCCCCTCCGCGAGATCGGCGCGTTATTCTGTATCTGGCATGATATCTTGTATCGCGGCATGCGCTTATCTTGTATTGTGGTGTTGGTTGCAGATGTGGCTAAATTCGACCACTATAGTCGAGCTGAGATCGTCAACGACTTCAGTAATGGTATCACCTTGGTGGCTGCATGTGGACCAAGAGTGTTCGCCTTCGACTCTGCGGTGCCCGTTCCAGAGCTTACGCATATGTTCCACAAATGCAACAACACCCTTTGTTTATTGTGTCTGCAAACGCTACAAGTCCCACTTTTTTATAATGGTTGACATGGCGATTGTGAGTATCTGCATAGTCAAGATTGAGTAACAACAGAGACTCAGCGCGGTGCTGCGGATGGAAGCGAATCCCCTGGTACAGCTGCACTGATCACACCCAGCTTCTTACAGTGACATAGTTTGTGGCAATTCATTTGGTCAAGTTGGGGTATCTTCGCTATGAGTACATATACTGTAGGATAATTTGACCCACTTGTGTGTGGTGCAAAAGCGTGATAGGACGTGTGGATGACGCAGAGTATTCGAATGCGTCACTCAATGCAGCTTGTGGACTGGTGGCTCGAGTCGCCAAGCTCTAAAGGCAGCGTGCAGCATCGTTGGAGAGTAAGAAGGCCGAGATAGGCAGGAGGCGCGAGAAGTGAGAGCATCACACGAGGTCACACGAGAGTGTGAGAGAGTGAGAGCTGGATGTGCGATTCAGCTTCGCGCGTTTGCGGTATCACGGAAAATCCGTCTTTGAATGCTCATATGAAAATATTCGTTTTGGTTGTGTTCGAATCTGGCTATTGGTTCAGATTCAAACACAACCAAAATGAATCTTTTGGTGAGGAATCGCAAAAAAGACCGTAATACCAGACCGCGCACACTCATCAATTGACGACAGATTTTTGGCTCATTTTCTACCCTGCACCCCTGTATCTTATCCTGTATCACCTTGCCTACATGAATGCTCATGAGATTTCTGATTCGTTTTGGTTGTGTTCGAATCTGACTTTTGTCAGGGGGATCGCAAACACTATATGACCATATAGGAACAGTGGTACGACCCCCAGCGCCACGCCGGGATACTGCCACCGCAGGCGGAGAAGGCTTTAAACTAGACCGCTCGCTAGGTTGGAATCTAGCGCGTGTCGAGCGGTCTAGTGCCTGTGTGTACGCGTACATCGGGCAAAGTCAAGAGGGAGTGAGCGAAGCCAGCGGTAACCACGTGAATACAGCCGATGTTTCAGAAAAGCGGAAGAGTAACCGAGCAGTCGATGAGTTTCAGCGCGCACCTGTGTTGATGGCTCTCCGGCTGCTGCCCGGCGAACGACGGGTTACTGGAAGCACCACGCACCGGACAAGTGGTTTAAGCAGGCGAAAGCCGTCGGGAAGATCGATGACCGGAGAGCGAATTTGTTGTTCGATTCAGGAGCCGAGGTGTCTTTTGTAGACACCGCCTTTGCACGCGAGACAGGCTGCGACCTCGACACGAGCAAGACATTTCAGTGTCTCGGCATCGGAGACGTGGCGTACACGATGGACGGGAGAGTGAGGATCAAGCTTACCTTGGCGAATGAGCTGGTTTACCACTTCGAGGCGTTGGTCGGGGAACTGCACGGTCAGGACGCCATCCTCGGGATGGACTTCATGGTGCCGTCCGGGGTACGCCTTGACATCGCGGATGGCTCGATCTGCCTCCTGGACGAAGTGCGCGTCCGGCTGACTGGCAGGAGACAGCTGTTCGGCGACCGAGCGAAGACGGTCCATCCGGACACAACGAAGACTCTGGCGCCAGGCGAGATGCAGGAAGTTGTGGGTGCGACGTGGGAAGCAGTGGGTCCCATCGGTTGTGCTGAACGGCACTGACTACCCACGATTCCTGCAGATCGTCAACGTTAGCGAACGGGAAATGAAGACGAGCCCGGTGGACGCAGTGGCAGTATGGATCACAGAAGACCACGTACCAAGGATGCCAGGGTTTGTCTCGGTCGGTTCGGGCAGGTACAGTCAGTGGCGGAACATGGCGTACACGGCAACACGCGACGAAGAGCCGGAGGAAAAAGCCGCAGATGAGGGTCCGCTGGCGGAACGCCCGACGTACACTTGGCCTACCGCGGTGCTGAAGAGGCCGGGCGCCGGAGCCGCAAAGGAAGACATGACCCCGGCTACTCGGCCAACTCCAGCGCTGGCAGTCGTTACGACCGCCCCCGAAGCGGACGCCGACGAAGACCCCGAGCAAGAGGAAGACGAGCATGCTGCGTCAGCGCGAGATGGTAGCAGCTGCGTCGAGTCGACCGAAGAAGAAGAGACGAACGCCGAAGAAGAAGCCACTCGCAACGCTCCAGGAGGCCGAGTGTCGGACAGCGTCGCATTCCCTGCGCCAGCGCGAGGGGGACCTGGGAAGTCTGAACGTGATCCGGCGTATGTCCACGAGGGACTCAGCTGACCGCCGAAGATGTCGAAGACGAACTCGCGCTGATCCCGGAGGTGCCGCCGCCGGGCGATGCCCCGGTGACGATCGACGACTTGAAGGTGGGAGATCCCTCCAGGAACACGTCGGAAAAGATCGCGCGGCTCAAGGCGGTCATCTGTAAGCGGCGCAAGCTCCTGATCGGCGAAGGCGTTGCCCTGCTGCCCGCTCCCGTGGGAGTGGAGTGCGACATTGATGTCGGAGGCGCGGAGCCGACCGCGCAATCCGGAAGAACCCGCCGCAGTTCCACGACAAGGTGTACGATCTGCTGAAGGGCTTGATCGCGGCATAGATCATCCGGCCATCAACGTCTCATTGGACTTCGCCGATCGTCGTCATCATGAAGAAGAACGACGTGGACATTCGTCTGGTCAACTCCTTGACGCGGCTGATGGTGTACCGGATGCCTTTGGCGAACGAGCTGCTCACGAACCTGGACAAGTCCCTCTTGTTCTGCTCGCTTGGCATGGCGAGCGGCTTCTGGGTCGTCAGCATGACCGACCGCGCCAGGATGATCTCTGCCTTCATCACGCCGTTCGGTCTCTTCGAATGGAACCGAATGCCGTTCGGGCTGAAGAACGCGCCGCAGATCTACCAGCGCCTCATCGACAACGCGCTGTACGGGATCCTCTGGATCTCGAACTTCATGGCGAACGCGACGAGCCGTGCAGATGACGCCGGCGGGGGCGATGTCTTCAAGACCGGCCAGCCGGTTGGCGTGGGGACGAAGCCGGTCATCGGTCGACGGTCGTATATCGACGACATCCTGGTTGGCGGGGAAAGCTGGGACGATCTTTACGACAAGGTGGAACGGCTGCTGGATGCTTGCGAGCGCTGGAACATCTCGATCAGTATCGAGAAGAGCGGGTGGAGGCAACTCCGGGTCGGCTACGTTGGACACGCGGTTTCGACGGCGGGTCTTGAGGCGAACCCGAGGAACTTGGAGACCCTTGCCGCGCTCGAATTCCCGAGGTCACTGAAGGCGATGCAGTCGTCCCTGGGCAGCTTGAACTACTACAGCCGCTTCGTTGAGGACTACGCGGTGTACGCAGCCATCCTGAACGTGGCCTCGGAGAAAGATCTCGTCGGAAGGGAGACCTGGCTGTCGCAAGGTGGACAAGCGAGACGACGGCGACGAGTGTGAACCCGCGACTCGTGCGAGCACGACGAACGTTCGGGGAACTGAAGCGACGCCTCGCAGCGGCTCCGCTCCTTCGTCACTTCAACCCAGCCGTCGAAAGCGCTGTGATCCTGTACGCCAGCGCTTGGGCGGTCTCGGAATCCCTGGTCCAGGCTCACGATGGCATTCTCCACCCGGTCCGCTTCTCGAGCCGTACGCTGAAGCCGAACGAGTTGGGCTACGACGTGGTCGAGAAGGATATCCTCGCGCTGCTTCGTGCCCTCGATGAGTGCTTCAACATGCTGGCGGGCGGCACGGTCCGCGTGCTCACGCGGCACACCACGCTCGCATGGCTCTTCCGGAGCAAGGGGCGTCACGAACGGCTTGGGCAACGGGCTGCGATCCTCTCTCCATGGAGCCTGGTGGTCGAGAAGCGCTCGAAAGGTAAAGATGAGCTGCTCGGTCTTCTCGCAGCGAGCATCCCCCCGAGACCGACGCGACGAAGACTCGACCGACATCGCGCCGAAGAAGGGTAGCGCGCGCCCCGGATCCATGGTAACACCCACGTTCCATGTGGACGAAATCACACATGTGGCCACGTTCGACGGGTCCACGAATCCGAAACGTGCGGAAGGGGCGTATGCCGCCATCGTGTGGGAGTTTCCGGGCTGGCGAGTCCTCCGAGCAGCGTCGAGCTTCGATGTCAACCTGACCGTCAACGAAGCGGAATATCGCGGCCTGATGTTTGGCTTGGAGCTGCTCGACGGTGTCGACGTGCACCGGCTGATTGTAGCAGTAGATTCGAACCTCGCGATCCGGCAGCTGCGTGGAGAGATCGAGTGCAAGGTGCCAGGTTTGCAGTATCTGCGTGCGCGAACGACGACGACGTTGGCCCAGTGTCCCCGACACGAGCTCATCCACGTGAAAAAGGACTGGAACCAGCCAGCAGACTTCCTGACGGGACAAGCGCTGCAGAGAAAGGCCGGCGTTGTCGTAGAAGATGAGCCCACGATCGAAGACTTGGGCACGCTGAACCGCCTTGCCGAAATCTTGAAGCCAACCCCGGTTGGACGACGCCGCAGATCGCAGCCGTGACACGGAGCGTGGCACGACGGGTCGACCAGCTCCCGCCGGTCCTTAGCGAAGCAGCTGTGATCGAGCTGCGTCTCGAGCCTATCAGGATCGCCGAAGACGAAGAGCAGTGGATCCTGGGCGTGAAATACTTCATCCGAGGAGACCTCACCACGCTCGACGCGACCACGGTGAAAGAGAGCGGGAAAGTCGCCGGTCGCTTCGTTCTTGACACAGCCGACCTGCTGTACTGCTTCCCAGACCAGGCTGTAACCGCGTCAGAAGACCCAATACTCGTGCCAGAGGCCCTGCAGCGTGACGTACTGCACCACAACCACTCGAGTCTCGAAGGAGGGCATCAAGGCGTGGGCAGGACGTACAAGAAGCTGCGACGGCTTTTCTACTGGAGGTCGATGTTCCGGAGCGTGCAGAAGTATGTCGGGGAGTGTGTCGGCTGCGAGACCGGCAAAGGGCGACCAACCTTGCAGGGCGAGTCGCCCGGCAACACCACCCCCACGCGGTCTTTCAAGGTGATCGCGATGGACCACATCCCCTCGCTTCCCCGTTCGCATCGTGGGAACACCGAGCTTCTCATCTTCGTCGACCTGTTCACTGGCCTTGTGATGGGAAAGGCCTGTGCGTCGCGAGGCGCACAGACCGTGACGGAGGCATACAAGGAGTGCGTGTTCCGCCGGTTCGGCGCAAGCGAAGTCGTCCGTCACGACCGTGAGCCCGGCTTCATGTCCGACTTCTTACGCGCCTTCAATTCCATCTCAAAAAACCGAGCCAGAGAGCGGCGTTAGTGTACCGGCCACAAGCGAACGGGACAGCCGAGAGGGTGGTGCAGACACTCACCCGACCCATGAAGATGTGCGTCGAAGACGAGCAGCAGCGTGATTGGGATGAGTATGCCGAACGACTCGTCATTGCGCTGAACTCGTCGACCGATCGTGTTCGGGAGAACACCCCGTTCTATCTCGCATACGGCTGGCAACCGCGATCAACGCTCGAGGCTACGCTGGAGCTGGATTATCGCGACCTTCGGGACGTGGAGCCGACGCGAGACGACGTACAGAATTGCTCCTTCACACGGCACAACGGACGCGAACTGACGACCACAACAGCGGCCTGAGCCCACACGCGATCGCGGAAGGCTCACAGGTGTGGTTGTATCTGGATCGCGGAAGGCTCACAGGTGTGGTTGTATCTGGACCGCGTGAAGACGGGGTACGCACGGAAGCTGGCACACATGTGGCACGGGCCGTTCGTCGTCGCCGAGATGGTGGGGCGGTTCACCGCGAAACTCAAGACGGCAGGCACCGACTACCGCGTGTTTCCGACGGTCCACGTGCCGAAGCAAAAGGCGGTGCGGGCCTTCCCAGACAGGCCGTTGGCGCGACTAGTCGACGACGCGTCCGAACGGTTCGACTTTGATGAAGCCCTGTTGCCGGAAGACAGCTGGGCCGTGGACTCAGCCGAACGAGACGGCTTGTATGAGGTCGAAGCGCTCCTCGACTCGCGCGATCGGAAGGAGACTCGGTTCCGCCGCCACATATGCGAGAACTTCGTCAAGTGGGCGGGGTATCCGGAGCCGACGTGGGTCGCGCAGGAAGCTCTCAACTGCGGAGCCCTGATCGTCGACTTCGAACAACGACGCGCGAAACGGGGACGGCTGCGGGCGATGCAGGCGGAGAAAACCGCTTAGCCTAGGGGCAAGGCGAGGGGCGGATACGCACGCTGGAGCAGGCGTGGCGGCACGTTGTATTTTTGCATTCTGCATTTGAAGAACGAGGCAGAGGAGTCGGCCGAGAAGGCGCACTGGCGACCCGCAGCCTGAAGACCAGCAAGACAAGGCTGGCTGAACGGCTGAGCGGTCGAAGGAGGTTGGTCGGTGACGAGTTGCCGTAATGGGCAAGGGAGGCGGATTTCGGGCTCTTTGCTGCGAAGACGCGCAGGAACTTTGAGCTCTATGTTGCGGAAGCGTGTGCGAAACCCATTGTGGGGCTGGACTGAAGGGAGCGGTATGAGAAAAACACAGGCCGGAGGTGACAGAGAGATGATGAGCAAGTACAAAGACGATGGTGAACGCGGAAGCGACAAGCTCACGAGATGCAGAAGGGCGACAACGCGCGAAGATGACCAACACAGCTGATTTGCGACAAGCAGAAAGAAGAGAAATGGATTGTATTCGAAGAGGAACGGAAGTGCAAGTCAGCGAAAGGCGGGCGTACAAGATCAGAATCGGTGGACGAATTTGTGGTGGATGCGGTCTCGGATGACCGGCTGGGCGGACGGATGTTGCGCCAGCGCATCGACGAAGTACGTGCGCCGAGGCTCGCCGTGATCGAGCTCCACCAGCGCATTCTCAAGGGTCGACGGGGCGCCGACGGTTGGTCCCTGCGGAAACCATCGCTGCGCGACCAATGGCGGGAGCAAGAAGAAGGGGTTCAGAAGGATGTCGAGATCGCAAACGCCCTCCTGGACGAGATCGCGGACTAGCTCGAACGGCTGCAAAGCCTTGACGCGGCGGGACCACCTTTTCTCGACTTGGCGCATGAAGCCGGCCCGCCACGCTATGAAGCCCGGCTCGCGACTCCCGTAGTGCTTGATGTCAGGCTGGAGGGCGTGTGTGCGCTGCCACAGTACGTTGGCCAGCCCCGCCAGGAACCGCTTGTAGCGCATCACGAGCTCCGCGAACCGGGGGTCTTCAGGCGAGAACGTTTCGGGCCGGAGCTGCCGCTCAATGAGCACGCGCCAGGGGCGAGCCGCCACCAGCGCTTCGATCGTGGCGCGCATCACCAGATCGCGGTCGAATGAGAGAGGGTCGGACAGCGGAGGTAGGCAGAAAGATTACGGCGGGATCACTGCCTCCAAGAACGCCACTTGGAGGGTCTCGGCCTGCTGCTCTTCGAGCGCCTGGCGTGGCCATGGCGTCACGATGGCGGGCATGGCACGCCCACCCCGGGGCGGAAGCGACTCAAAAGACGCCACCGTGACAGGCGGTGGTCGGACCGTGGGAGACGGGGGCGGCCGAGGACGACGACTACGTTCAGCACGACGGGCGGCTGCCGGGGCTTCCTGGGCGGCTGGCTGAAGAGGCGCAAGGCTGGGCGGCAGAACTGGATCCACGCGGGGGTGCTTCGAAGAGTTGACTCGAGGGACACGGATGCCTGCGTCGAAGGGCCGGGCGAGGAAAGCGACGGTGACCGTGGCCGCTTGGACGGTGCTGGAGCGCGAGGTTCGGGCGGCGGTGAATCTGCGGGAAGAGTCATCGAGGGAGCGGGAGCGACGCCCCCCCCGCGGTACTCGCTGCAACGACGCCCGGCGGAAGGTAGCGAACCAGCGGCAGAGAGACGTCGCCTCCCAGACGAGCGACATCAGCCGACCCGAGCGTGCTGAGGACGCGGTTCATCACCCCTTAGGGCGAGATCGCAGTGTCCCCGATGGAATGACCAAGATCCTGCAGCACGCAGGACAGCAGCTCGCGCGACTGCGTCGGCGGGAGGTGTTCGTCGGAACGAGCCGGCAACACGGTAAGCCGGGCCCGCGCCCCGGCACATTCATCCTCGGAGCGGACGAGAGCTTGCTTGAGGTCCTGTGTACGACGAACCGCGAGTCGCTCCGCTTGCCGGACCGCAGTCCGCTGCTTCTCGGCGTCTGCAGCCGCTGCCGCTGAACTCAGTGCAGCCGCCTCGGCCAACTGACGCGAGTGCTCAGCCGTACGCAGCGCCGCCGAATCCTCCTCGAGCTGTCGCTGAAGCTTAAGAATGGTCGTCTCCAGAGCCGCTCGCTCGTCGTCCCATCGCCTGGCCGCTTGTCGCTGCTCGCGAAGCACGCGAGTACTGTCGGCAGTCGCGGCGTCGCCCTCTCCATGGGCCTCGTTGAGCTCCTGCGTCGGGTCTTTGAACTGTTCAGAAATCAGGGCGATTCGCACACGCAAGTGGCCCGTCTCAGTCGCTGACGCGTCCAGGCTGTGCTGGGCGGTGTCTCGACTCTCCAAGGCGACCTGCACCTCGAGTTTCGCAGAAGTGAGCTCGCGGTCGCATACTACGAGCTCCTCGTGCACCGCGCCAAACTCCGCAATAGCCTGTTCGCGTCGTGTCCGCTCCTCGTCGGATCTCTTCACGGCAGCCTCATGAGCGCTCCGCACTCGCCGCTGAGACTCGCCAGACCGTGTCGCCGAAGCAGTAGCCGCCGTTTTCTCTGCGTTCGCGAGTTCCGCCCGAAGCTTCAGGACTGTCTCCTCAGCCTGGCGGCGCCGCTCGTCCACGGAAACGTAGTCTTCGTACGCCACTCGCTCCACCGCTTCTCGTCCACCCAACCGCATCTGCAGATCGGCCACGGCGCCGAGGGAGACCTGGAGCTGCGACTCGAGGTCCATCGCCTCGCGTCGTGCCTCAGCGACCATGCAGTCGGCCCAGGATCCGTAGCGCCGAACGTGAAACGAGATGATCACCATTCGGGCGTGGAGCTCTGTGACGTGTCGCAAAACGGCATCCGACCGAGACTCGATGCGCCGGTTCCGCTAGCTCAAAGACCGGCAGTGGCAACACAGGTCCTCCACGGAGGGGTACCGAGTGGCGGCGCGCTCAATCTCGCGGTTATCCAACGCCGAGGGGCCAACGCTCGGGATCCATGGAGCCAGCTCTTCGCAGGCGGTGCACGAGTACGTCGTGGTCTGCGGGGGCGGGTAACCGTCCCGATCATCTCCATCCAAATCGACTTCCATGATGGGGGGATCGAAGCCGGTCGATTGAGACATCTTACCATGAAGCAGCTGGCAAGCGACGACGCGCAAGAGACTGACGACCGAGTCGCACCTCCGAGAAGAAGTACACCGCCGCGAGAGTCTGTCCAGATAGTAGCGCCCCGGCGCGCGTGCGAGTAGCCGCCCGCCGGAGACCCGTGGGCGAGCCGGCGCGAAGATGCGAGACGAGACGGCACGCAGGGGCCTTGAGCGCCGCCGGCAGCGAGACGGGGCCGAGGCGCAAGCGGGCACGCGCAGACGCGGACGCGCACGCGGGCTGAGCTCGCTCACGATGACCGCGGGCGGACCCGAAGACGTGTACCGCCGCGAGTCGCGGGCGAAGAGACGCGCGCCGATGGTAGCGGCTTTGCGCGCGGCGAAGAGAAGCTGGACAGCGCGAAGAGAGCGAAGCGTACGACGGTACGAAGTGGCAGATGTCGCGGAGCGCCAGCGTGAGCAAACACAGGCGGCGACGCAGCTGTGCGACGCGGAACGCCGACACGAAGCGAGCGACGTGCTGCACGGCGCCAGAGCAGCAGGGAAGTGGCGAGAGAGGCGCCTCCGTCTCCGGTAGCCGATGCGAAAGTGACGTTCGCATGAGCGCGCCGGCACGACAGCCAACTGCCCGATCCGACCGAGAGCGATGACGGGAAAATCCGCTGAGTGTGCCGCGCACGAATCCCGGAGCCAGCGGTACTGTCATTAGCCCGATGCCCGCCTAGTCAGCAGACATCGACCGAGGAGGCGCAGATGTGGTGAAGCGGGCTGAAAAAAGTGCCGCGCGAAGGAAGCGCTCCTGCGAGGTCCAGAGCGCGGAGGAGAAGGGGCGATCCGGCTGCGCTGGATGTTTGCAAACCCCTGCGTCAAGCCGAAGTTTCCTGTTTTTCCCTCAGCGTGAGATTTCCTGAGATTTGAAAGCCCGAGATTTCCAAGAGATTTCACAGAGATCTTAGATTTCTTAGATTCCTTAGAGATCTGGAGATCTGGAGATCTAGAGATCTGGAGATCTGGAGATTAGGAAACCAGCGGGAACAACGCAAGCGTATCAAGGAGGTCCAAGATCAAATTCAAGTATGGGTAAGGCACTCAGCGGAAAAAGATCAAGGGGTGAGACGAATTCAGTGGCCAGGATAGCTCGTAGGACCCCTGGTTACCAGGGCAGTCAGTCGTGAATTTACCTCGTTCTGCACAAGTCCAGCGACGTCTTTG
>JAASGD010001286.1:0-11717 GCA_023334115.1 Globisporangium megalacanthum | reverse complement strand
TAAACTGCGTGAATCTGAGCACATCCTCGGAACCGCCTTGATAAGACGAACATGATGGTGCAATCTGGGCCAAAAATAAGCAAAACTGAGTGATTTACGGTCATTTTTGTCATGTTCCGTTTTTTTTTGGCGCGGAGTGTACACGCTATCATTCGGCCTAATACCACATAACAGCTGAGTGAGTTGTGACTTGAAAAAGTGACGTACCGTAAACATCGCAGAATATCTAAGAGATGATTCCTCTCTTAGATAATAGTGAATCCGGAATTGAATTTGAAAGGATAATATTTCATGATTTACGAAAAAATATCCTTTCAAATCCAATTCCTGTCCAAGTTAATCACTAATTTCGTCAGAAAGAGCATTTGAGCAAGTGGGTAGAAGTATACTTTGTTCAAGATGTCGAGCGGTAACAGGAAATTGGCTCGGAAAAAGAGTTTCCTGTTGCAGCCTGCGATAACTTGTGAGAGGTGGGTAAAAGCATACTTTAATCAAGTTTAACGCGGGTAAAACTAAGAGAGTTTTTCTTGCGACGTGACAACAAAAATGATGCGAAAATGTACACGAATGAACTTTTCGTCCAATTGCAAAAAGCAAATTGCGTCATCACTTGCGCCACCATCCGGATGGTGGCAAGTCACACGTCACCGACGTCGTTTTGAAGAGCCACGACTGGATGGATTGCTCCAATTCTCGTCGGAACTCGCACGCGTCGTCCGAGTCCAACTGCCGACGACGCGCACATTGCGCCATTTGCGAATCCACCACCGAACTCGCGCCAGCCAACTGGATAGACCACCACCCACGACCAACTGGACAGCCCGACGCTCGAACGCTACAGTAAACGGCAGCAGAAACACCCCATGGCCGCGATGATCGACACGCCGCGCCTCGCGGTTGAGATCCCCGCGCTCTCGTTCCTCTACCCGTTCGAGTGGGAGAACCAGTGGGTGCGTCTCCTGCACGTCCTGTTATAGCGACGCACGGAAGGAGGAAGGCGTGTGACACTTGACCACCACTCACACGCTTTCTCTCTTTGGCGCTGCCCACGAGCAGAAACTGACGTGGCAGCCCGACTTTTGCTGGGAGTCCATGGGCCACGCACTCGTGCTCTGCGCGTGCTACGCCAGCATGTGCTTTGGCGGCCGGTGGCTCATGAAAGACCGCAAGCCGTTCAACCTCCGCCTGTCCGTAACGCCACGTTCATCACACACTGGAAGAACCACGTGCGCAACTGTCGCTCACGATCGCGTGTTTGTGTGTCACTTGCAGTCCACTGGCGCTCTGGAACCTCCTACTGGCGACCTTCAGCTTCATCGGCTGCCTGCGCACAGCGCCGTTCCTGCTCAACACGATCTACCGACGGGGCGTGTACAACTCAGTGTGCACGCCGCCAACGCCACACTACGGCAACGGGCCCGTCGGGCTCTGGGTCACGCTCTTTATCTTCTCCAAGGTGAGGGAATGAGCGTCTGTGGGACTGGACGCGAGGGTGAAAGGAGCTGACTTCCTCGTCTATTTGGTTGGCTCCTCAGGTGCCGGAGCTCATTGACACGCTGTTCATTGTGCTGCGCAAGAAGCCGCTGATCTTCCTGCACTGGTACCACCACATCACCGTCTTGCTCTTCTGCTGGCACGCGTTCGCGACGCTCTCTGCAAGGTACGAGCCACGAGGTTTCGAGCTGGTTGTGGCTGAGGCTGTAACCTCAGTGTCGCTAACCGCCTCTTTCTTGGAAGAACAGTGGGCTCTACTTTGTGGCGATGAACTACTCTGTGCACGCAGTCATGTACTTCTACTACTTTCTCACGGCCATGGGCTACCGCCCTCGCTGGGCTCTCGCTGTGACAGTGGCGCAACTGAGCCAGGTGGGTGGTGTGTGTGCATACTATAGCTGGTATAGGTGTGTGTAGGTATGCGTAGGTTGGCATTGACAGTTACTGTGTGTGGCAGATGGTGGTCGGTGTGGCCGTGTGTTCGCTGGCGACGTACTACATCCACTCGGGCGTGGACTGCGCCGTGGACCGCGAGAACCTCAAGTGGGGGATCATCATGTACTCGAGCTACTTTGCGCTCTTCCTCAAGTTCTTTGTCGAGCGCTACTTGCTCTCGGGGTCGTCATCGCCATCGTCGGCAAAGAAGCCAGTGAGCAGCACTCGCAGCAGCATCCGCAAAGCGAAAGCAGAGTAGAGCGTAGAGGAGCGAGAGCGAGAGCGAGAGGAAGAGAAGCAATTTGTAGGAAGATGGCTATCGGCAGCGAACAAAGGAGCGGTCGGAGACGTCCGGTGCAGATTTGATCGAGAACTGGATGCACAGGGACGTCCGTACATATAGAGAAAATAAGCTTCACACAGCCACTGCGTCTTCAATGCATGTGCAGTTTGCAACAGCGTAGCAGCTTCTTGCAACGATGGCAGCATTGGGCATTTGCCACTTGCTGCCAGCAAGACGACTTCACCTTTGGATATCCGTGACGAAGACCCTCACATTGAATATCGTATCAGCGAATTTGTGCAGTTGAAACATTTACAGCTGATTCTTAAAGACATTCCAGAAGACATAACAGAATCAGGAATGTTTGTATTCTAGTTTTGAATGTGCTCACCAACAAGGCCATCTGTGCGTGTTGACAAAATTCCCACATTTGGATACGTATTAAGAGATTTTTAAAAGGGGTCCGGACGTGTCGGCCAAGTTGACATACACATTCGTAGAAGAGCGTCGGGTATCTTGCAAGATCACCAATCACCACATCCCAAACCTAACTAACCAACCGATTGCATCAAAATATCAACTGGTGTTATTAATGGTGCCCAAAATCATTCGTCGTCAATCTCAGCTTGAGATTGTTCTTCAGAAGTCCAAGCTCTTAGCCGCATTCAACTTAACGTATAATAAATTGGTACAATCCCATTCCTTGTCCAGGTTGGCAATGATCACGTGTCCTTTTTTTAAAAATAATTTGTATACATACAACCCCTTAGATTGATATATCAAACATGAGATTTTACTGATCATATTTAGGAGTTATTGGTTTCGTGAATTCGACTTTCTCGACTTTGAACCATGGGAGCGTTTTCAATTGTTCCCCCATAAATGCATGGCATTTGGTCCACGCCAGGTCGCCTGCGGAGTCCACGATAGCGCGATGCACCACGGCTCTACAGAGGGTACCATACGCAAGTACTAGTAAATAGAATGCGTCTAACGAATGGGCCGGTTACTGTGAGTACCTCCCGTCACCTAAAGGATCCAGTTACCAAAACGGCCATTCACGAGTGTTTGAGCGTTATTAGGTACACCTATTAAAACTGCTACGTTGCACTTGACCGTTAAAATCACGTAGTCAAACCGAATCGCTCAAACACAATCGCTCAATTCGAATTTGTACTCAAGTAATGCTTAAGGGCTAGGCCGCTGTGATTTTTGTCTCGCACTCAAGGAAATAGCACAATAGACAGACATACAAATGCTCACTACAAGCACACATATATTTAAGGAAAAATGTCAGCATGTGTGATAAATCTGAAATTAATGACAACATGTGTATTTTTTGTCAAGATGTGTAAAAATCACGTATATTTGCGTCAGTACGTGTATATGTAATTAATTGACAGGAGGTGTGTATTTATAACAATTTCAGTGATTTTCGCGTGTCAACACGTGTGTCCCTTGCTATAAGATCCACAGTATGCTAGTCGCCATTCCCGCAGTCAATCACTACTCTACGCGGTCTCACATGCCTTGCAGACCACTCAACTGCTTCTCATTATCATTAACCTGCGTGAGGGGCGCCAAAACGACCAAAGCCACAAAATCACGGAGGAGAGCTCATGGCGACCAACGAACGCGAAGACATACTCCAGCTACAGGCGGAGCAGACGTACCCGACCGCCAGAGACGCACTCTACGCCGTACAGGACTACGCGCTTTCGCAAAACAAGTCCGTCTGTGTAGAGCAACGAAGTGGCATCCACCGCAAGATCGTCTGTAAGAGCGATGGCTGCTCCATGTTTGTCCGCATCTACCGGCAGCAAGTACAAGGAACGCGCGGCGCCTGGCGAATCTCGTCGATGGAACTCAAGCACACAAACTGTGTCGCAGTCGGAAACCCAACCCGGCGACAGATCTCAGCCCTCCCAACCTTCGCCAGCGCAGTCTGTCTCCGCGGATGCGAGCGTGTCGGCGTCAGCACTCGTTTCGCAAGTGCAAAGCCACGACGGTATTGCCCTTGAGAAGAAGCTGCGAAATCTGCATCGAGCAATAGATGCAGTTGCCACGATCGGCAGCGGCGCAGTCGTCACCTCCTACCAGAAGATGCATTCGCTGCTGCAGATGTTCTCGGAGTTCAACCCCGGGTCAATTGCAACGGTGGAGAGAGACACTCAGGGGCGATATGTGCGAGCGCTCGTGGCGGCGAAGGCGTTACTGGACGCGGCTTCAGCAATGCAGAGAATACACGCTCCACATCGCTTGGCCATGTCGCCGCTCGCGCCACCACAGCTTTCTCTTCCTCGCCCTCGGAGTCGGCAAGGCCTATCACCGGAGCATCGCCACAGCCGCCTTGCGCCGTCACCACTCCATCGTGGATGGACGCCACCGGTAGCTCCAACACCATCGCCGCGCCGGCCTCGCTCTCACTACTGGCCGTCGCCCGTGTCTCCGACATACTCCCCGCTTCGACCTCACGGTCGGTTCTGGTCGCCGCCGGAGGCTCCAGTACCCTCGCCGGATCAACGTCTTCTTCACCCGCTTGGCTCTCGACTAGTCCTGTGCCGAGGTCTTCCTCGAGCCATTCGTCGTTGTGCGAGATCTCTGCAGCCGTCTTTGGCTGACGCACGGCCGGCGCTCCACTGTAGAAGCTCCCCATGGCCACCAAGCGGTAGTCCGACAGCCTCACTGCTTGGATACACTGCACGCGGTACGCGCACTGTGAGTCTCTCACCCCGCCCGCCTCGCCATACACGTCTTCTTGCGCGATTTCGGCTTGTGGTAGCTCACTCGGCTGCTCTTTGCTTTGTGTGAGAGGCACGCTTGCTCTCCGTACGTTTGCACCTGGTTGAATGCAACTACTCGCCATTGTTCGGGCTCCTGCGTCGAGCTCTGCAGCCCTGGCGTCTCAGCCATGGTGTCGTTGAGCCCCTCACGCAGGATCAAGATGTTTGGCGGCTGAAAGTAGTGTCACAATGCTTTTCAAGCGCCGACTGCCAGCGTCCAACCTCGGCTTTGGAGTGTTTGTCGTTGGGAGCCGTTATTAGATACGCTTTTGGCGTCAAGGGGTGTACGTCAGTTGTGCAAAAGTGACAGTATGTGTATATAGCACAAAATAATTGTGGTATCGTGTCTGGGCGGTCGGTACGATACCGGTATGGCTGGTGCTACAATTCAGGATTCCTCTAAGTTCAGAATAACATTTTTCATGTTTTGCACAGGATCGATCCAGGATCCATTCAGGATTTGCTGCAACCACGAAGAGACGACCAAGAGCCAGAGATCTAGTGAAAGATACACCCCAGCATATCGAAAGGACGCTGAAACATGATTTCGTAAGTTACAGGAGGTACTGCCGACCTTGTAAACTACACTCGCTCCATGTGTTGTCCAGGTTTTCTAGACACGTGTCCATGTGTCAGCCGACTTGGTGTCAAATAGCTGCGTCGGCACGTGATACATGTACGCGGTAGATGTACGCGGGTGGCAAAGGTGGTCAGCGATCTCGTCATACTCAAATAGCGCGCGTTGTACACTTGCTAGTCGCATGATGCCAACCATACAACGTGAACACATGCATTTACCCATGCCACTAAGTGCTTTGACCCCCTAGAACAAAGCGAAGAAAGTCGGACCTGCGTGCGAGTCGCGCGTGCACGGTCATGTCTGTTGGTGCAATATCGTCGGCAGCGCGCCAGAATTTCATCCCAACGAAAAAATCACAGCTGAAGCTGTCGTACTGCAGCGGTGAGTTGACAGTGACGACACCGTAGCCGGGGAGCGACTCGCCGACGAGCGCGCGCGCTGCAAATCCAGTATTGCCTTGTAGGATCGACTGTTGAGAGAGTCGCAGTATCGGACCGTTTGGTTCGGGATGTCGACGATTATCCCGCACCAGTGCTGGTTGCCAAAGTCCACCGGCAACATCACTGTCGTGACCGTCCCTCCTTCGAGTGCCGCTGAGATGTTGGCCAAAATTACTGCTGGTATGCGCACGCGATTCGCGCCCCGTGCACCAGCCAACGCGAGCGGCAAGAAACCAGCGAAGCGCGCCGACGGATGCGCCTGCTCTATGCGCTCGCACAACAACTGGAGAGCGGCGTCGTTGAGCCACGTTGGCGGCTGAAGTAGGTACAGCGCCGAGACGCGGTAGTCGGTCGCAAATCCTGGAAGTACGGATTCGGAATACATGGACGATACCTGGACGGCGATCGACATGACTGCCTCTTGATCGCTAGCTGCGACCACACTCGCCACGTCTTGCACGAGCCACTTCGTGAAGGCAGCGCCACTTTTGCACAAAGCAGCGAGATTCGCGACACGCTGCATCGCTTCGATCTAGTCTCGCGAAAACGTCTCCACTCCAGCGATCGTAACAACCTCGATGAGGGTAGTCGTGTCGCCTTGCGACTGGCTGTCCAGGCTCTGGCTTAAAACCGAGATCGCGTCCTTGGCTTCATTCTCGAGCGGCAGCAGTGCAATACACGCCGACAGCAGCCGCTCCGGCAGCAAGTAGAAAGCGTCGCGGTTCAGCACCCGGTTTACCTTCTTCTGGTACATGGGCCTCTTATTGGCGTGGTCTGCGAACTTGACCGGGATAGAGTCCAACCTGCGTGTGGCTTCTTCCAAAGGTGGCTTCTCCACGTCCAAAGCGTTTACGACGTCTTGAAGAGACACTTCCCCTCGTTCCCCCGCATCACCTCTGCAGCGTTAAATCGTACTAGGTCGACCTTCTCCGCAGACTCAGCCTTCTTGCGATCAGTTCTCAACCAGCGGGTCTTGCTTGCCTTCGGATTCAGGCGGATGTGAACCAGCGTGCTCGTCTTCGCAGGCTCGAAGTCATCATCATCACTTGGCGGGTCCAGGATTCGTCCCGGATCCGAGCTCGATTGGTCCAGGACATGTCCATGATTCGGGGGGTTCTCGCACTCCACAGTTTGCGCACTACTGTCAGGCGGCGGCGGGTGCTCTGGGAGATTGTCTTCGTCTTCGGGCTCGTGCGTCAGAGTAGCTTCCATTTGGACTGGCTCGTCCAGCACGACTTGAATTGTCCGGACCATCGCCACATCGCCAAACTGGTGCGAGAAGAGGCTGTGCGCCTGCGAGGGCTGAGTCGCCATGTCGACTTCCTCGTCGCCGGACACCACCGGCTCCAAACGCACGCGTTTTCGCTGTCGGACGTTACTCCACTGCTTGAGCATGAAGGTCGAGTACTCGTCGTACTCCGTCTCATCCTCGATGTCGGCAAACTCGGATGAGATCATATGCGCCGCGCGAACAGCGTCTCGATACCGATCGGCGGCTGTCCGCCGAGTCGGCGACGGATCTTCACTCACGAACGGATTGCTGGACACACTGCGCACACTCGGCAGGTCTGCCGCCTCACCCACCCACCTGTCCAACCATGCGCAACAAATCCTGGATGAGTCCTGGATGATGCATAGTCAAATCCTGGACATCTTCATTGCTACACATACCTCGTATCGATCTTTCTCATAGGAATGAGCGAGCCTTGCCCTCCACGATGCTTCCTGAACGCGATCATGTGACAACACGGGAGCTTCATCGACACCGAGAACGCGCAGTTGCACGACCAGTCCTCCGTGCCGACTGTGTGTGAGTAGTGCTGTCCCGCGACGACGACTGTCTTCGCCTCTTTGTCTTCGTGGTACTGGTACTCCGCGTGCTTTGCCATCGCCACGGAGTACTCAGGCTCGATTTGCTCGGCGACGAAATGGTGGTAAACCGTAGTACTTGCGCCATCTCTTCGTCATAGTTGGCGTTGGAGTACCGCCCCGGTCTGAGTCGCTTGTAGGTGTACTCCTTCTCACGACGACGTGACGACGCGATCAGTGCCTCGAAGCACGCTGCCATGCTCCCGCTCCCGCTAATACCGTCCTTCAACTTTCCAAAGAAGCTCTCCAGTCTGTTGTTCGTATAGTTTTTGAAGTGCGCGAGTTTCGCGCGACGATGCATGACCCACATCGCCTAGCACGTGTGCCAGTTCTTCTCAAAGTACGCAAAGAAACCTCCGAACGCGAGACGGTCGCATAGCTGGGCCAGCGGCGTATGGTTGGTGTTGTACTCGTCTGCGCTCGACGCATATACCAAATTGTGAATCAGGTGGTCGATGGCAAGGTGGTCGTCAGGGGAGATGCGACCGTACTCAGGAAGCAGCGACGCCTTCTTGAGATACTTCAAGACATAGAAGACGCAAATCAGCACTCGCACTTCGGGGAACTGCGCCTGGAGGACCTTGACCTCGTTTAGACCTTGTCGGCAACGATCACCTCGAGCAGTCTGTGCCGGTCAGGGCGCGCGTGCTTGAAATGAGCGATCATCCTCTCCATGTGCCAATCACCGTTTGTCTCGAACAGTGAATGCTGCACAGGCTGCCCCTCGCCAAACTCATCTATGACCATGAAGGTACATAGTTGATAGTTGTACCTGCACAACATCACACACAAAATCCTGGTCAACACAGGTACGATCCCGTACGAATCCTGGACGAATCCTGGATGAATCCTGGAGAAGATCTGCACGCACTTATTCGTCTTGTGGGTACAGTCGACGAGGAGCAGCTCGGAGAAGCGAGTAAAGCTCGCGCATCTGCTTCGCAGTAAGCGAGATGACGCCTGACTCGCCTCACTTTGTCCCTTCTGCAGTGACGACCGCGCCTTCGTTCGCGGCTGCAAAGGTCGCAATTGACTTCGGCGTCGCATCGCCGTCGTCCTTGCGGGCTACACTGGATCTGTGAGCAGCGACGATGTTGTCGACGTCGTGCTTGAGGACTTTCTGCCCGTTCTGCAGCAAGATGTCATAGATCTTGGAGCGCTTGGTTCCTGTCGCGACCATGGTGTCGACGCGTGACCACAGATCATCGCTCTGATACCCCGAGAGGTTCGGTACGTCTCAAAGGTGTCCGTCGAGACCGCGTGGTTGTGTATGAAGTGGCCGTTCTTCACCATAAGACACCATCCCTCCTCATGCTCAACAACTTGGACTACGAAGCGGAACGGAACGGACACTCAGTGCTGCGGAGGTGCCGTCGAGGTCGCTTCGTTCCGCCGCGGTCTTTTGCACGCCAACCATAGGTGCAGATGTACGTGCGTTGACAGGTCTCCCATTCGGTCGGCACGAACTGAACGAACTCGCCTCTCTTTGCAGCCTTGGTGTTAGCGAGGCGCTTGTTTCGCTGTCCGCAGCTCGTGACTTCTTGAACGCGTATCACCTGCTTGGTTGCAATCGCGTACTGCTCGAGGTAGCCGAACCAGACCGCCGAGTTCTTGTGCAGAATCCCAGGGGGATCGACTCGAACCTCGGTGTCCGAATCCTGGCCAAATCCTGGGCGAATTCTGGACTCACAGGATTCGTCGCCACTGCACTCGGACCCTGTTGGAGCCACGCTCTCGCTTGAGTCTTGTGCTGCGTCACTGGAGCTCGTCACGACCTTCACTTGCGTCTTCTGCTCGACAGCCTCGTCTTCGTCTTGTGCAGCTTGAAGTCGCAAGAGCCTTTCGCGGAAGCGAGCAAAGTCGTTGCGTGTGACGCGCTTCTCTTGCACCGAAGCGCCAGCCGTGTTCGCTCTTGCCACAATGAGTCTCAATTCTGCAGTATCAGGGGGTGTAGCGCGATGTTCTTGGTGGTTTTGATTTGCACGAACGGTCAACGTGTCTGCAGGTCCATCCGCACCGAGCACATCTTGAGACGCACGCGCCTCTCGTCCTTCCAGTGCTGCCAAGTCAACACGTCCGCATGCTCGTCATCGTCGTGTGGTACAGCAACTTGGATCTCGTTGTCGCCATCTAGAAGCGCAACAGAATAATTTAGAGCGAGCCACCCCTACTCACACACAGCTACACCTTCCATTACTTGCAGCCGTTGCAAAAGCACACGCACCGCGCCGTCTAGTTTCTTTTGGGCTCCGCCAGGCGAGATGAGCTGTCAGCGCCTTCTAACACCGCGCCTGTATCCAAAACCAACTAGTCAGAATGACTGACGAGTATGTGTGCATGCGATTTACACTCGTCTGATTCGCATTCACGTTGACGCTGTGATGACTCACGCATTTTCATCTTGAAATCCACTGACATGCTCAAAATCACTCAAGCACACTTGCCAGTCTCATTTGGCGCTGTGCCGCTCGCTGCACTCCCACGTTTTTACCACACACGCTCTCAAGCTCGCACCGCGACACACGCGTGCGCACACAGTGTAAACTCGTTCTTGGCGATTTAACGTGCACTTAATCGTATCGACTGCTTGCCTAGACGTTCACCGACGCTCCCGCTTGTTCACGGCGCGTCTGTGTGAGTGTCTCTGATTCCGGTGCGTCGAAAACGTTACGCGAGTCACCTGAACACCCATGGTGGCCGTTTTTGCGCCTGTCCGTCCACAAGTACCCGCGATCATACGCCAAACCATTCACAAACGCACACACGCATACCACGCACACCCACCCCTGTCGCTGGCTTCTTGTGGCGCGAACAGGCGAGTTCGTTCACAGTCGAACGCGCTTGTGTGGCGGTCCTCCGCACCTGCACGTCCAAAGAGCGCAAGTGAGCCGTCAAATCGCCGTACATGCACACTGGAAGCTCTCACATACACCCACCGCTGTTGCTGGCTTCTTGGGGCTCTACCAGGCCTGCTCGTCCGCGCACGGAACGTTCCCGCCGCCGATATGCCGCTGCTTGCCTTGATTTGCGTCGCTGGGTTGATTTGCGAATGTCAACCACGCATTTGGGGGAAGAATTTATTTTTCTTGCACTGGCAGGGCTAGGGGAGATGGAGATGGGCAACACGTTTCTTTTCGTTACTTCGATCCTGGAGAAATACGAATGAAAAAATTGGACAAATCTTGGATCGAATAATTAATAAAGTCCTGGATTGTAGCTGCCCCGTACCGGTATTACACGTGTTGTCATTAATATCGGATTTATCACAGTGCCGGGCCTTGCCCGGTGAAGCTCTGGAATTTAACCCTTTAGGTGTGGGTTAACATGATGCATGCATTGACGATAAACGCCTTCCAAATGGTTGTCATACAGTATCCATTTCCCTGTTATACATGTACCAGGAAAGTGATACTGTAAATGTACTGCCTCACACCGTCAGAATTGCTTGGTCAGAGACAATGATGCAAAAGTGGCTTTCCGTTTTTTTGTCATATGTCGGTGACAGCAGACCACAGCATCTTCTGATACAAGGGCAGATAGAAGGGTAGTCGGAAATGTAATCCGAATATTTCGGGATGTCAGCCGAGGACAGACATTTCTATACAAGGGAGAGAATTGTCTACCACACCAGAACGAGCAACAATCACGCGAAAATCCTACCATTTATGACCGATTATCTTGTGAGTTTATGAATGTGGCATGAATGTTTCCTGTACGAAATTAATTTAGGAGATGTCTTCCGAGGACAGACGTAGACCTCTTGGGAAGACCTGAACTTATTTTGAGTTTCTGATTTTTCAAGAGAAATTCTCGACATCTCTAGAAAAGGTCGC